>OX465112.1:2976259-3083759 GCA_949987565.1 Luidia sarsii
AGGGAGGAAAGAGGGAGAGACAGAGGGAGGAGAGAGATGGAGAATGTTAGACAGACATCCTTACCTCAGCCTTCCGTAGGAGTTTCTGCATGACCATATGCCTGGCACTGGTTCCTGATATGGTCATGTTCTCCTGCTCACTGATGGTCTGAGGCAGCTCGCTCTCCATCTTGGTCTTGGGGTCCTCCATCTGCAGCTCGTTGCTGGCCTTGGTGGCCGCAGCCGCGGCGGCCACGGCAGCGGCCGCCGCTGCACTGTTGGCAGCGGCCGCCACAGCAGCGGCGGCCGTGGTGCCCTGCTGCTGCTGCTGCTGCGCCATGGCAGCCATGGCTGCAGTCAGCGTGGGGTTCATCATGAGGGAGGAGGTGGTGACGGTGATGGTGGGAATGGGCGGTCGGATGGGAGTTACACCTGGGGGGGGGGGGAGAGGGAAGCAAGGCAGGAAACAAAATGACTAACAATCTGCAGGAATCCCCTTGATTGAAGATCCTTGCACAGGACAATGGTCTGATGGTTCAAGTCCCGGGTCCAGGCAAAGTTTTCTTTGCAAATTGTTCAAATGACAGGACAAACTAGTCAACAATCTGTCTTGGAGTAAATCAAGTGTTAAACCATTTGAGATATTGGCAGAGAAAACTGTGACTGGACCGGGACTTGAACCCGAGACCTCTGGATTAACGTACCAGTGCTCTTCCATCTGATCTATCCAGCCCTTTTCAAATTGTTCAAAAGTCCACAGCCGTTGCTAACCAGCAGTCATGGACAATTTCCATCCAATTGTGTGCTATTTCCAGATAAGACTTTGAAGAAGGTTTGTATGGTGGAATACTAAGCGGAAGGTTTGCAGTGACACCATGCAGCACTTCTCTTTCAAGAAGGAGTGTGGCTCTGATATGAGCCGGTAACTCAACGTTTCGGGTAGAGTGTATTCAGCCCATCGTCGGGAGACTGCCAATGACAGTTGGAATCCAGCAGTCTCCTGACGCAGTCCACACTACCTGAAATGTTGAGGTACCGGCTCTTTTCAGAGCCACACTCCTTCTTGAAAGAGATGTGCCATTTCCAGCCGGAATCAAAACACAGCCCATGGCAGTGAAGTGATCAGGGACCAAGTTCATAGAGCCGCTTATGCGCCAAACTGTGCTTAAAGCCCCTACACAACATTGGTCACCTCGACCAATGTTGTGTAGGAGGGCTTTAAGCGGCTCTATGAAATTGGGCCCGGGCTGCTTTCCCACGCGGTGGAACTGACCTGTGATGACGCCAGGCGCATTGGAGGCCATGACGGCCTGGGGCATGTTGAGCAGGCCCAGCTGTGGGGCAGACAGCAGGCCGCTGCCAGGCAGGGCTTGAGACACCATGGTGGAGGGCGCCAGGTTCAGCACGGCAGCCGCCGCTGCAGCCGCAGGCGCTGCTACAGCATCCAAGGCCTGCGAGAGAGCCGGGAGGCAATCAGGATGAGATTAGAACAGGAAGCGGTTACTGCATCGTTGTGTTGCGGGATCAGAATTGCTTTGATTTCCAGGCTTTCACTTTTCACATGGACTAAGTTCACTCTCATAGAGTAGCATACAATGTACAGTATTCATTTCTACATTTGAAGCAGCATCTAGCACTCTTATACTCTCTCTCTCTCAATCTTATCTCTCTAATCCTTTTTTATTTTATTTTTTATTTATACAAAACTTACTCCCACCAACTACGGTCAAGAATGACAGACAGCGCTGGAGGGAATTCAAAAATCTCACAAAAACAAAATACAACAGGCAAAGAGCACGCACAGCAACATTAATAGGACTTTAGAAAAAAGAAGCCTAGAAATGTGCTGGGGAAATCTGAACTGTAATACACGAGCCCGTGGACTATGTCTGGCCAATCAAGAAATGATGTACAGCCTCCTTTAAACTCTAAGCCCCCTCCTTTGAGGGCTGCCCAATGATATCAGGGGGAAGCCTATTCCAGATGTTCCTAGCAAGAGGGGTCTCCAAATCTAAATTACAAGACAAAGGAGTTGAGGGTGTGGTCAGGGGAGTAGGTGACCTATAATTATAAAAATTAATAGATGGAGGACAGAGGGCTTGGTCAACAGGTTGTTTTTTCAAGGAGGAGGTCTGGTCAGAAGGTTTCTAGGTAAATTGTAGTTTTTTTTGGGTGGGGTCAAGATAGTTTAGGGGTGACTAAAACACAACAGCATAGCTGCCAACCTTAAAGAAAATTAGGAAAACTTCTGCTAAAAAAAGAGGAATCACAGAACAAACAACACAGGAATACATGTGTATTTCCAAGCCAAAACTCGGAATCTATTGTCAAGAGCTTGTCAAAAGTGATACATTTTAAACAAAAGACAGACATGATTCCTGCAAAATAGGAATGTATGGCAACGTAGCACTTCTGCAAAGTTGAAAGGCTGCATGAGCTAGAGAATCAGAGGTCTTGGGTTCAAGTCCTGCGGGGTCCAGTCAAAGTTTTCTTTGCCTTTTTCAAAGTTTGTAATGTTCAGTATGTTGGCGAGACCAAAAACACCCTCAAAAAACGTATCTATGGCCATAGGTCTACAATCAAAACCGGTAATATGGACACCCCTGTTGGGTATCACTTCAATCTCCCTGATCATTTGATATCAGATATGAGTGTACTGGGCATAGAATCACTTGGTCACCGTAGTAATGCTGTCCGTCTATTCAACCATGGTCTCAACATCCAGGAGGGTAATGACTAACACCATGCAGCTTTCTGATAATCCTTCTTTTGTGTTCACTCCTCCAAAATTCTCTTTGATCTCCCCCCCCCCTTCTCACTAATCCCTACCCTACTCCTTGCCCTTCCCTTTGATCTCTCCCTCCCTTTTCCCTTTGTTTCTCATCCGTGCCCTATTCACTCTCTTCCCCCTTCCTTCGTGTACAGTACATGCATCTGTTTTGTCCTTTGAGAAAGGTCCTGCTAGGATCGAAACATCAGGCCCACTAAATTTTAAGATTTTTCAAAGTTGTTGAGAAGTTCCCAGTCAGTTTACATGTTTACTTATTGTTTTTTTTAACTGGGGGAACTGCTTACCTGTATTTTGGCCGTTGCTGCAGCAGCAGCGACTGCAGCAGCTGGGGGTAGCCCACCCTGTGTGGTTGCCGTGGGGACATTAGCTACAGGTGGCGTGATCGCCTGAACGAGGGGAGAGGAGGAGGGGAGGGATCAATAAGGAACGTCAATCTCGCCGCGAGGGGAAGGAGGTTGAGGGCCTCACCTCATGAGAATGTGCCCCAACTCGATTCCCACTCAGATGTAATCCGTCACAATTTACAGGAACAGTGGAACGTTGCTATAATGACCATCCTGGGATCCATGAAAATTGTCCGTTGTAGCGGTGGTTCGTTATAGCAATTGCAGCCACATATTTTGTACACAAAAATCGGGAGCCAAAGGGCATGTTCATTATGGCTGAATATTTGGTATATTGGCATTCATTATAGTAACGTCCCACTGTATGCCTGTGATTAAAGGCCCAATACAACACTGGGAAGATCAGAAAACATCGATGTCCACAGATTTCCGTCTAATTTACACAGTTTGTAGATGGTCATGATAGATCCTCATGGTGAAATCTAACGGTCTGGGATGCTGTCCTTTTCGAGAAATCTTCACTCAAACATCGACAAATAGTTGATTACTCGCAAGTTCTATTGCTTACACTACAGAATAGTGCAAAAACCGTGATTGTTTTTACCTTTTTTTCTACTTACTCAGATCACCATTTGAACTAAAACCTTTGGAGGAGTGCTTTTTGGGGATGTTTAATGGTTTAACAGACATATCTGTGGCAATATTTTGACCTTTACCAATGTTCTATAGGGCCTTTAAAGCTTTTGTCTGCAGTCTACAGATAGATAAGATTTGCATGGTGGAAATTCACCGCACGGCCTGTACAAACTCGGTGGTCAGGAGGGCAAGCCGTCTGCACTAGAAAGCCTAAGCTGTGCGTTCGAACCATGTGCTAGAATAGCTCTGTCAAGACCCTCACAGAACTTTGAAACGAGACATTGGGGTTTTGAGACCAAGACAACAACGACAGAGACCTAATAAAAAAATAGAAGGATGTCTGTTTGGTTCAACGGACATGCAGCTTTTCCGTTTGGGCTTTTGAAAAAATCCAAGTACGTTCAATGGCAAAAGTGGCTTCCAGAAGAAAACCCAAGAAGAAGAAAAAAAAAATCAGAACAAAAAATATAGCTCTTCCGCTTCGCTGAAGCGGCGGAAAAGCTAAACAAAAAAGGGTTTTTGAGATGGTCACCATGTGTGGAGACCTCCAACACTGGCAGTGGATGCCATAGTTTGGGAATTGGGAATGAGAAATATCTGAAACCGTCCCCGAGAAATTCTTACCCGGCCGACTCGGAGGTACTGTCCGCCCAGATCGAAGAGATTCATGGAGGCAATGGCATCCTGGGCAGACTGCATGGTCTCGTAGTCGATGAACGCATAGCCCCTGGCAGGGCAGAGAACAAGAGAAAAACACGCTGAAGAGCAGAGGAGGACTCAGGCATCAGAGGGATGCCGTTGTCTTTTTTTTAAAAACCAAGCCCAACCCACCAGCTACGGTCAAACTTGACAAAACAGTGCTGGCTGGAAATCAAATATTCTCACCAACGCACAGACACGCAGCATGTCCGTTATAGCGGTCGTTCGTTATGGTAGTTTCAGCCACATATTTTGTATGCACAAATCGGGAGCCAAAGGGCATGTTCATTATGACTGAATGTTTGGTATATTGGCGTTCGTTATAGCGACGTTCCACCGCCACGATCATCATAGCGGTCGTTTGTTACGGCAGTTTCAGCCACATATTTTGCACACACAGATCGGGAGCCAAAGGGCATGTTCATTATGACTGAATGTTTGGTATATTGGCGTTCGTTATAGCGACGTTCCACCGCCACAATCATCATAGCGGTCGTTTGTTACGGCAGTTTCAGCCACATATTTTGCACACACAGATCGGGAGCCAAAGGGCATGTTCATTATGACTGAATGTTTGGTATATTGGCGTTCGTTATAGCAATGTTCCACCGCCGCGATCATCATAGCGGTCGTTTGTTATGGCAGTTTCAGCCACATATTTTGCACACACAGATCGGGAGCCAAAGGGCATGTTCATTATGACTGAATGTTTGGTATATTGGCGTTCGTTATAGCGACGTTCCACCCCCACGATCATCATAGCGGTCGTTTGTTATGGCAGTTTCAGCCACATATTTTGCACACACAGATCGGGAGCCAAAGGGCATGTTCAGACAAGCAGCATGAGAAGACGCACAGCAACACTGATAGAACTTTACGGGGGGAAAAAAAGAGCCTAGAAATATGCTCAGGTTGAAGAAATCTGTGCTACAAAACGGAGAGCCGCGGTCTAAGACTGGTCTAAAAAAAAAAGAAGAAGATGTACGAGCATGAAGATGCTGTGGACAAAGGCATAGCTGCCAACCATTCCTATTTTGGAGGAACCATTCCTCTTTTTGGGGGTAAAAAATCTATCACTTCATACAAGCTCTTGACAACAGATTCCGATTTTTGGCTTGGAAATACACATGTATTCCTATGCAGTTTGCTCTGTGATTCCTCTTTTTCAGCAGAAGTATTCCTAAATTTCCATTAAGATATGTTGGCAGCTATGCAAAGGTACAGTCATCCTTTCTGCCTATTTTTGTTCTGTAGATAAAAACTTTCAGGACCTTTTAGACTTTGAGATGAATCCATATTAACACATAACACATGTTTTACCCTGAGGTTTCAGGTTCAAGTCCCCCTCCAGTCAAATGTGACCTGGCACAGCATAATGAGGAATAACCCCTTCTTTTGAGATTTTAAGATATTCTAATGATGGGAAAGAGTATACCATTAGCTTTCAAACGATATCAAAATTATTACTTTTCGAGAAAACCAGCGTTGAAGTTTGCGGTCCGAACGCGGAGCTCAGTCCGTGAGTGTAGCGCACGTACGCGCTAAATAAACCCCTTGGCAACGGCAATGTTGTTTTTTCAACATTTAGAGACTGATTTTGGAAAAAATCCTTTGGATATAGTATCCTCTAATACTTAAAATTTCCGAAAATACCAAAAAAAATAATATTTTTAATCGAATTGTGAAGATACTTAAACTTGTTAACGTTGTTTACTCAAGAAGAGTTTTGGTGGGATATTCCTCATGTCGTTGTGGCAGGTCACAAATATCCTTTTGGCAATTTGCACAAACTGAATCCATTCCCACATACTCCCAAGGGCAGCCGGTGGATTTCTATCAGGACTTACTTGTGCTTGTTGGTGGCAGAGTCAATGGGTAGGGTGCAGCTGGTGATCTTCCCAAAGGCCTCGAAGACGCTGAGGAATGCAAACAGGAAACACGTGTAAGGCATCGGGGCAAAGCACTGAGCACTCGGTGCTTATTGCGTCCAGCAGGGCAAACCTCGACACAAACATCATGCTATATCTACGATGCAATGCGGTACCCGCCCCTATACAATATTCAGGCATGTAACTCTTAAATTGTAAAAAAAGAGGAAAATGTCTGAATGTCCGAACATGATGCCCTTACGGCATGGGGTTTGGATTCTAGATGCTCTGTGGTGCATTCTGAGCAGTTTTGGACCACTTATGACTTTAAGCTGTGTGACAGATTTTAACCTTTTTCAAGGCATACACCCAGAAAATTGAATTTCTTTACACAAAATGAAAAGTAACCATCAAAGTTTTTAACCCGATCTCAGCATGTGTTTTAAAAAATAGTTAGGGGAGAAGAAATATCCTTTTATTTTATTTTATTTTTTTATTTTTTATTTTTTTACATATTTTTTGGGTATGACCGAATAAAAAACACGCGGAAATCCGCGGATAAGTTGCATGCCTGAATATTCAATGGCCTTAACATTCAGGAAGGGAATGACTAATCCTCTCTTCATTAACCCGTTTTCGTTCATCTTCCCTGTAGCTTTGCCCTTTGATCTCCCACCTCCCTCCTGTCCCTTTGATCCTCCCCACCATTTAGTTTGTTTTCCCTTTGATCTCCCCTCCCTTGGTGTAAATCGCATCCCACTCCCTTCCCTTTTGTCCTTCCTCTGTCGTGTGCGTCAGGGCTTTCCTTTCCCCGACTGTCTGTATGTCCTTGTCACTTTGCCTTTGAGAAAGGTCCTGCTAGGATAGAAACGTCAGGCCCTCTAACTTTTCAGGTTCATGTAATATTGCAGGTCATTTTAGTCACTGATGCAACAGTGTTTGTATTCACTTCATATTATTTATGCGAATAAAATGTTTTGAAGAGAGAGCAATAAATGTCTTTCCCAGAAATAAAAAAAAATTGCTTGGCCTCACACAGGGATGTAATTACCGAAGGCCAATAAATTGGGCGACTGCGCGAGTGAGCGCTTACGCAACCGAGAGGTGCGATTGCAATATTCACAGGAGGGGTGCAGGCATTCAGTTTTTAGGGTTTTAACAGATAAAATTGAGCAGTTTGAGATACCAGTTTGAAAAAAAAAAATACAAAAAATCCAAAAAATCCAAAAAATAAAAATGAAATAAAATGTAAAGAATTTTTTTTCCCGCCTTTTCCGGAAATCCGAAAATTTCTGGAAGTCTTACATCCCTGCTCACCTCTTGATGTCGTCTGTGGATAGGTCACCATGGATGGAGGCCACGTAGATGCGTGGATGGTTCTTAGACTCCTCCATCAGCTGGTCCACAACAGGCTGGGCCTGGGGCATGTTGCTGGGACGTCCAACCTACCAACGGACACAGAGAGAGAGAGAGTAGAGAGTAGGGACAGGTTTGAAGATCAACAACGACAAGGCCATCTACATCTGGCAGCAGCTAGGATTCTGCGACCAGATGGCATCGCACGGACAGCTCTACACTGGACTCCAGAAGGAGAGAGGAAGAGAGGGGGAAAGGACCGAGAATACCCGGATATGGTCTGCAGAGGGAGAACTGAGGAGTGTGGGACACATGGGGTGACCATACAACGGCCGGCCCAGAAAAGATCTTCACTTGACGTTTCGAACAGAGTACATTGTTCAAGTTTCTCCGTTTCTTTTCAGAACCACACATACTCTCAAAGGAGAATTTACATGGTGCCACCACAAACCTATTACTCCTGCTATTCTGACCACGCAAACCTCCTAATCTCAGTGGCTACCTTGATGTTGCGTCCGCCGATCATGACGCCGTTCATCTGATCCAGAGCCAGCTGGGCGGCCTCCGGCAGGTCGTACTCCACAAAGGCAAAGCCCTTGTGCTTCATGGTGATGGGGTCCCAGGACATGTTGATGCTCTTGATGGGCCCGAAGGGGTTGAAGGCCTGCCGCACCGTGTCCTCGCGCAGCTCAAAGCTGATGGAGCCCACGTAGACCCGGCACATGAGGGCGATGGCGCGCTGGCGCTGAGCTGCCATCTGTAGGTTGCTCATTTGCTGACAACAACAAAAAAGGACCCCAACACAAGACCGCATTACTTCCAATTCATTGGACTGATTTCCAAATTTGTCGAGGCGAAATCCAAAAGATTTAGAGGAAGGTGCCGGATGAGTGAAATGAGTGGCAAACAGTAGACGGATTGCGCGACCAATGTTTACCTGCCATCACATGACTTTTGACATTTGGTGCAGAACAGGAGTGGGAATGAGCAAAGAAGACTATCATATCGTCCACATTCTTCACTGTATGTTTCCATTACTGCTCTGTGCCAAGATGAACAAGAATACACACTATAAGTCACGTGATGGCATGTAAACAGTCGTCGTGTAATCGGTCTGTTGGTATTCTACGGTCACATCTTCAAACAAGATGGTTTGGAGAACCTGGCTTTGACAGGAAAAATGGTGAGGACAGAGGAGCAGAGGACTAGAGAACGGTGACTTGGATGTCCAGCCGCCTGAAAGACCGACTACAAGAAAGAGCAAAACAGCAAGAGGCGGCGCTGCTACAGAAAGCGGACAATTGTGGTGCGACATTATGATCATGCCACAATGACAACAGACGGGTAACTTTTGAAGAAAAAAAAATGAAAATTGAAAAACAAAAATCTATGACCAGGACTTGAACCGGAGACTTCCGGTTTTGTGTACCAGTGCTCTTACCACCTGAGCTATCCAGCTCTTAGATGTTGGCCTTCCGTAATACTCAACAAGTCTTTGCCGGGCTGGGGGCACCAGTCAGAAGCATTTCACCATTAACTGACCATATTATATCTTTAGGGATCACGCCCTTGTTTTCATTCAGATTCAAAAAAAAAATCTAAAATAAAATCACTGTTGTAAACCTAGCCTACAGCTTGGGATTCACGACACAGAATGAATCCAGTGGAAAAAAAATAAATAAATATGGACTTCAGTCTCACTTGCTGCTGGTGGGCCAACGTCTGCTTGACCAGCACGCTCTTGATGTTCTGCTCCATGGCGTACTTCTTGGCCCGGTTCAGGGCCTCCTGCTGGTCGGGGGTCAGCTTGGGCAGGCCGCCCAGCATGCTCATGTCCTTCTTGGCCCCCGGGCCGGCCAGCACCGGCCCCATCTGCTCCGCCATGATCATCATGGGCGAGGGACTCCGCGACACTGCAGACAAGACGGGAGAGGGGAGACGGAGGCGCAGAGAGCCAACGGGTGGCGTTAGTCGTGCTAAGAGTGGCGTGGGACCAACACAGCATCAACAGACCGACAATTTGACCGTGACGAACAATTTTCCCTCTCCCAAAGGTTTGCATGGTGGGAAAAAAAACTTAGTGGAAGGTTTGCGGTGACACCATGTATCTCTTCTCTTTCAAGAAGTGTGGCCCTGACGACGGGCAGAGTACACACCACACGAAACATCGAGTTACCGGCTCTATTCAGAGACACACTTGCAATTTTTGAAAGAGAAGAGATACAAGATGTCACCGCGAACCTTCCACTAAATTCCCCTCTCCCATTCCCAACAACATAATTCACTCCAACCAGCCATCACCATACACTCTAATCCCCCCCCCCCCTTCGGAATTTGGACAATTTGCTCGCTCAACTTTCTCCAAGTTGCGTTGAAAGTCTTCAAAGACAACTACTATGACTCCACAGTGTGTACAACCCAGAACATGATTGATGCAAACTGGAGCATCCAATGGTATTAGCAAATACTATTTAGTCAATTTTGTTCTTTGTACTAAATTGATCAATACAACAGCGACAAGAAAACACATTCACACCAAGTTAAACAAATCAAATTGAGATGAAGTGTCGTTTGTTCTAGACTTTCACAGCCCCCGTAAAAACACTTGTCCAATGAAAGTACACCAAAGGACAGGTTTGGCAGGTCCCTTGGCAGATATATGGAACAAACAACTACTATAATGCTGTTTACCACAGTCGTTGTCAACTAGGATGGCGTTGTTGCCATGGCGACATGCGCCATGGCTACCGCTAGCCACCCTAGGCCAGGCGCGTTATTCTACAGAACATGGAGCAGGGCTGTATGTGTGTGTGTGTGGGCTGCGTAAACTGAAATCTTAAATACACAAAATGCAGAGAGGAGACAAAAAAAAAATACGAGAAGAGAAAAAGGGAAGGGGAGAAAAACAGTACAGTTAGTTTTGACGAGGGTGGGGGATTTCGTCCTAACGAGGGGGGAAGTTGATCGATATGGAATCAGTTTCAAAAGGCCCAAACAGTCAGTAATGAGGCACAGGAAAACGATAGATTATAAAAAGATTCTGATAAAAAAAATTCAATAATAATAATAAAAAAATAAAAAAAGTCTAAATCAGAAAAAAGAAATCAGGCTTTTTGTGAACAAAAGGTTTGCAGTTGTAGCACTTGTTTAAAGAGTGGAGAAATTTACAGTTACAGAATCAGTGCTGGGGCATTGGTAAGACAGAAATGGACCATACTCATGACAAGCATGCGCTTTAATGCTGGTTGGAAAATGACCGTTTTGAAAAGACCAATTTGGATTACGGTAGTTAGCCAGAGCCCTGAGTTTCTTCATAACTGGCCTCAGCTTTCATTGACTAGGTACGGATCTTTCATGTGAATGCTTACAATTACCATCTGAGACACATACTACAAAAAGCTGCACATTCCCTCAACCTAAGAAATCTTCACGTAAAGAAATACTGGAATGATTCACGAGAAAATCTACTCTCATTTGCTGCAGTCGGAGAAATCATGAAATCATGTTCTCATCAATATCAGTAATTCAATAACCAGGAATTCTGGGCCCATTCTGCTTTGATTCTGAACTGAGGCAAAGCTCCGATGATTTCACGGTAACAGTGTGGAACTATGCAGGGTAAAACCCTAATGTCCAAAATTGTTTGCATTCAAGTTTCTTCTTTTGAGAAGTACAGAATAATCAATCAGGGAATTAGAAGTTGTGGTAGTAAGTTGTATTTATCATAAGTATTTTTGGGGCTAACCGGCAAGTTCACACTTCCTTCAGATTTGTAGTCACACGTAAACCGTTATATCAGGAAAATGAAAACATAAATTGGGTGTAATAACCTGCATCTTGAATTGTATTTGGGGGATTCAAGAAAAAAAAAAAAAAAAAAAAAAAACGGGCGGCGACCATTGCTTGCAATGAACGTGAACCGTTGTTCATTCGACGTCATCATAGTCCCTGTGAAGATCTTTTGGATGCATACAAGAGACGAGAACAAAAAGACAGAAAGAGAAAGCACAGAATTACCCTGGATCTGTGTTATCTTATGGGGAGGGTTGAGAACTCAAACAGCATATACACCCAGAAAATTCAAAACTGCAATTTCAAAATCTTGACGCAAATACAGCAGTTATAATGTGTTTGTACACTCCAACCTCCATGCAACTTGGGCATTTTTTTTTTTTTTTTTTTTTTGGGGGGGTTCTAGAATTGATTTCAGCCCCAAAGAAAAACGATGAGGTCAGCTTAAATTATGCCATAATTGGGTCGCAAATAATCACTCATTACTAAATACCGACTTGTGACAAAAACAACAGCAATGAGTCTTCATTTCACATGACAGCAATGACATCTCAAGTTCTCAACTTATAATTTTTTTTTTTTTCAAATCCGACAAGCAAGCTCCAAAAATAAAGGTAACTGGCATCACTATTTTACATAGCCCCCGCTGTATATCAAATTTGTTATGGTATGCTACACTCTCAACTGTTAGTCATTTTCTCTTTGAAAATTAGTTCCTGAGAAGGGAGTAGGGGAACAGGAATAGAGAAAGGTGGCGCGACAGGAAGCGTAAAAGGAAAGCTGTAGGAGTCTGAGAGCAAGACATGAGTGGAGCTGGATGCTGCAGGCTCGCGGAGAAACCTTTGAAGTCGGCCTTGCTGGGAAAGCTATGAAACCTGGAAAATGAAAAATGGAAGGGCGGGAAAGCAAAAAATGTGTCGGGGAGGGGGGGGGGGCATTGCATTGAGGTGGGCAGAGAGACAGGTCAAAACAGTACAGCAAAAGATGACAATTCAGAAAACTGTAAAAAACACCTTCCAAAGCCTGAACTGTTTTCACCAGATGCGCCACGAGTGCAAGTACCGGGTGCCTTTGGTAATCAGCATGGATTTACAAGGACCGATGCCGTCTGGCAAAACCAAGCCAAACCAACGTAGTACCACCAACCTTGATTACAAATCTTTTCAAATTGCACATCGTTTCGTACTGCTTTTTATTGATCACATTGTCACTGGGGAAAACCCTGCTTCAAATTCACGACTGAGAAGAGGAGGAGAAAGGTGGGGGGGGGGGGGTGATCGGGGGTCGTAAATGAGTCTCCTTAAATTTGTTGTTCATCCCTAAAGCCAACACAGAAACAAACCAAAGCAAATCCTACGGATGTCGGCATGGCTGCCCAGGCTAAATGTGCCGGTCTCTGAAAAAAGAAAAGTACAAAGAAAGAGACATATTTTCCCCCACTTAAAAGAGAAGAAATGGGGGACAGTCCACAAGAGAAAAAAAAAACGGCAACACAACCACTGATCTCCTTCTCCCTCATCCCCCCTAAAATATCAGCTCCATTTTAAGAAAAAAAAAAGAGGTAAACACGAGGAAGACATGCTTTTGAAAAAATAGCAACTCATTTTAAAATTCACCTTAAGCGTACATTTACCATGGAACAATGAAAGCAGTTCATGCCGATTTCCCTTTGAGGTTTTGGTTTGAAGTTCAGCTTTAGCATTCCCTAGTTGAGGAAAAGGATTCTTGTCACAAGCGCAAATCTTTGATTTTCTTTTGTTTCCATTCAATGTGCACAGTAACCAATTTGACCACAATTTGAACCAATTTTACAGATTTTTTTCTTCTCTAGAACGGCTACATCGGACACATTCTTTTCTAACTGGAAATCACAGATACCAGAGTATAATGTGGGGGTCAGTAACCACGGTAACATGTCCGTTTGACTCCCGCCGAGCTTGGGCGGGACAAGTAAAGTTTGACGAAGGTCCTTTCTGCAACAAAAAAACTCGGAATAGAGACAAAAACAAAAAGGAGAAATATGCCAAAAGTTAGACGGTGGATACCATGGTTACGGGGTGGTATGGAGCTGTCAAAAGAAGGCGTTAGCAAAAAAAAAAAAAACCTTTTAAAAAGTATGAAATATGTCCAGTGCGTATTTTCACGTGCAGGCTACGATAACATTTTACCTAGCATTTCATTTGATAGATTCACACTCAATAATATCTACAGTACAGCAAAACCACTGTTTACAGTGGGACTTTCCGGTGACAAAACTTGCACAAAGTCACAAGTAGGCTAGGGGACTTATGACGTCACGATGACACAAACACACAACACCGTGGGACCACAACAAAATGTTTTGAATAGACTCATTCCATATCCAGCAATGAGGTGTGTATTGTGAGCCAAAACTGTCTCCACTGGATCAAGCGGCATTGGTCCCCGGTCGTGATGTGGGAGCCGTGACAGTGTCTCGACCAATAATGGTGCACAAGAGTTCAGGATCAATGAGGAGAAAGATCAGTTTGGAAGTATATATAGCATTGGGTCACAGCCAAAACAACATATGTGGGTCTGACGCTTGGATCCATACAGGACTTTTTCTCCAAAGACTGAAAGATTCCTATACGGGTGGCAGTAAGCGCTGCCTTTGAGGAAAGGTCCTGCCTGAATCGAAAGCGTCACGCCCTCGAGATCTGGTCATTCTGGAAGTCGGTCGGCAGTTCACAAACATTTTCGTTGGGAGTTTGAGGGAAAGGGGCGCGGGGACTGGCCAAGCGAGGAGAGGACTCTGTGCAAGTTGTGCCCGGCAGGAAAGTCCCGTGGACATTGCGGTCCTACCTTCGGGCAAGGCTGCTGCCGGTGCAGCGGCTGCTACCGGCGTCTCCACCTTCATCTTCTTGGGAGACGGCTCTGCCAGCAACAAAGAGGGTTCCCCACCAGCGGGATTCTGCACCTATGGTAAAGGTCACAAACAGATATGGAGAATTGACAGCGGAGAAATGATGGCGGTACTAGTAGTGGCTACAGTAACTGTTCACGATTGTTCCCTCGGATTATCTGCGCTGTGTGTCAGTCCACTGCAGAGGACAACTGGGTGCCCCTAACCGTTGACCCGGATGTTGACCCCTATGCCTGTTTTCTGATGTCCGGAGGTTGTTTTGTCAACAGTCGCAGGACTCAATGTGTGCAATGCTGTGCATGTGAGTCGATTTTCAAAAGGAAATTGGCAAAAACCTCCCGGATTAGTCGCAAGATTCAAAAATCATGCGACCGAACTGGGAGGTTTTTGCCAATTTTTTTTTGGGGGAAATTTTGACACATTTTCGCCACATGGACACTTGCACACAGGTGCTCGGTATGTAAACCACATTTGTTAGAAATCTTGCGCCAAATGAAGCAGTATTTTATGAGTTACATGTATGCTGAATCTGCTGAGCCCTATGCCACAGTACTAGTGAACGTTACACAGAAACCTATGGGAAAAAAAGCATAGTTATCTGTGGGGTTCCGGTCGGGAGAGCAGTGGTGACGTAGAACCCCACAGTTCTGGGGGTATCGCCCGACCCACTCAAAAACAAACAAACCCCACAGTGGCTGTGTTTACGGCAGTCGACCATGTGGTTCCCTGACGTACTTAACAATATTTGTCAGGATGTTTAGCTCTTGGAACCAGACTATCATTTTTTATCAAAGAATAGTCTGGTTCAACCTGCATGCAATGCTGACGAATACTTCCATGTGAGGGAACCACACAGATGACTGCCGTAACAATAGCCACTGTTGGAAAAAAAAGGGCAATTGTAAGGGTGCAAGTTACTCGGACCATGCTCGGAATAAACCTGGTCTAGTTAACTGTCTTAAGTTACTAACTAAGTTAAACTACTTACTAGAGTAGATTGAGAATAAGATTACCATTCATTTAAAACTTAAAACTAAAACTAAAAGGGCCTTTTTTATCCTCCTAATTGCCCCATGGAAGTAGCTAGTACTAGTACTACTAGTATTAGTAATAAGTAGTATCTAATAGTTATATAGTAATATGAATATTTTTTAGGGATTTGGAGGCAAACAAACTACGCATGCGAACATACATAAAAATTCAAATGAAAAAAACACTGATTTTGTGGTCGATCAATTTGCTGAATCTTAATTAATTAATAAGGCGAATAGCCAAACAAACATTTGCACAAGTACCCAATCATTTTGTGATTCTACTAATGCGCTACTTATAGGGTTATCTTCTACTGTTTTTCCAAGATCTTCCGGAAGAAACAGTCTCGCCAGATTCGCAAACAAATTCCAATATGGCTGACGAAACAATGCTGCAGTGCAGTACACGTACGAACGTTGCATGCGGCATTGGCCATTGCATGCCTGGCACATTTTGAAACATTTTCCCTCAAGATTTCACGGAGACAACAGCACAAAACCACTTCAGTCTATCGAGGAGACGGTGGTACATCGTTTTACCTCTTTAACGTCGCCATTAGTGGCAGCTTCTAGACGCTCCATTGCGCTAGCCATCATCGTCTTTGTGCAAGAAAAATGCTGCGAGAAATGCTTCGCCGAGAGCGGGATTCAATAATGCCTTATCTGCACTTGTAATGCGCATGCGCGTGTCTTTGGACGCACAAATGGGTGTGTTCGATTAGCTGACTAACCAAAGTTACTTCTGGGTCACCCTGGTCTCATGAAGTTATGGTAATGACGTCAAAGCTTACTGCATACTGTACACAATGCAATATTATGTACTGTACATGTTCATTTCACGTCCGTGGTTCATGTGCACATCATAATCACGGTGTACACCGTACATATTCATGTCCCAGCGGTAACCTGGGTCTAGCTGGGAAGCTAATCGAACGCACCTACTACATACACGCAAGCAGATAACCTGTACAAACTACAATCATGGTTTGTATCATCATGGAGGAAGGCCCCCATGATTGTACATGAATAACTATAAAGTACAATGTATAAGCATCAGCCAGACGATCTGAAGTGTGAAGAATATGGTTGAGGTGCATGGTTTTCCTTAGTTATCTTCCTGAGAGGAGGAAGTGGTACTGGTAGTGGTAGGAAGAAACTATAATTAAGGGAACCTAATTAATTGGGATTGTCCTTGGGACCTGGTGGCTTTTGTTTGAGTGCCGAACTTCTGTGAACGGAATAGACTTTAGCAACGGAATTCTTCACTTGGCGAGAACTATAGCCTCTAGCAATCAAGTTACTGGCCAATACAAGTGTATGGCAGCGAAAGTCAGACTCATTGGAACAAATGCGCCTTAATCCGAGGGCCTGGTGTAAGCAAGGAGGTACCTCCTTGGTGTAAGCATCTCTCCTTATTCCTCCATGGTGTAAGCTACAGTCTTACAGTGTCTGGGTGACAACTGCATGGAGGCATGGAGATATTGATGAGTGTCGGTGGGCTTAGAATACAAGTCAATAGTAATTTGTCGGGATGTTAATAATAATAAAGTTGAGGAGTATATATTCATTCAAGCACGGAGTTCAAGCAACTTTGCGCAATTAGCTTGATTTTTCGGCATCGCGCATGCGCAGTGATCGAATTTTGCGCGCGCACGACAGTGCCAAACTGAGGCCTGATATGTCAGTTTAGTTGGACGGCATATAGTTGTAGCCAATCGTTGGAGCATGGAGGTACCTCCATGCTTGAAGAGACTTCTGAGTTCTTGCAATTAGAGGTGCTGCTATATCTCAAGGTGTTGTCAGTTTGCCTGGGCTCAATCAAGAAGCCAAGTGAGACCATGCACAGCCTACCAGAGCTCAACAACTAGGATCGAGGTCGGCAACATTAACATGGACCCCAGTTGGAGAGACCATGACCAGTAATTTCCGATTCATTCGATTTTTTTCAATTTTCAAATTTCAATCAAACTAGTCGACATGCAGAACAGCTTCGGAAAATGCATGGCAACTTGAAGAAGCGGTTCGGGTTTCAGCATGGTGCGCCCTCTTTGGGCCATGACTTAGGGCTGACGGCTGCTTCTAGCGCCAGAGGATCGATCGAGCGTATAAATTATATCCCAGTCGACAGCGAAGCTTACGTTATGACGTAAAACATGGAGCTGAAAAAAAAACCCACGAATGCCGTGTACATACCTATTAAAACTATATTTAACTGTATTGTAGAAGGTGATATTTACCAGGCAAGTGCCTGTCGATCGTATATCTCCAATTTGTATAAAAATACCACGTCCTTTTCAATTTTTATAGCGCTCCCTGTTCTATCAACGACTGTTATATGCAAAGATGATAAGGTACATGAAACAGTTCTGTGTTGTGCGGAAGCCAATCCATTGACGTCATTGCCGTGGTCTTATACCCAGTCTCCACCGTGCGTTATTCCTATACGAAACGCGGGTACCCGTCGTGTTTGTATACAAATTGCGGCTGCACACATTGGCTTGAAGGTTGACCCGGCCCATTATTGCATTAATACTAACCGTGATGGCACGACGGCTGCGTCTATTGTATTGAAAACAGGGATTCCATTGGATAGGCCTTCAACTTTATGAGGTAAATATTTTAGGAAACATTTAGGCTTCAGAATTAGAAATGCTTGGTCTGCCTACGATACTGGAAAGTGTGCATACGACAGGTGCTACAGTTCTTTTTCGATCGTGTTTTGGCCTTTTGGAACGGACTGTAGACAAGTCGTACTCGTACTGTCGTAGGGATGTTGGGTCGTCGTGTGTAGAAATATGCCACACAAACTTACGTACGGACATGGATGGAGTACGGTAATATTAACTAGTCCGACTCCGAACTTGGACCTTACAAATTACAATCGCCCTTTTGTTTTGAATTTAAAATGGCCGAGTGTACACTGTACAAGTTACTCGGACTAGGTAGATGTATTAATCATTGTTTCTTCACTGTTGATGTTTGTTTTCAATACGGTGGTTTTTACTTTTTAGTTTAATGTACATTTGAAAGTACGCAGTGGCTGTTGTTACGGCAGTCGTCCGTTTGGTTCCCTGACTTCATAGTATTCGTCAGGATGTTTAGCTCTTGGAACCAGACTATCAGCTAATAGACTGGTTCAACCAACCTGCAATGCTGACGAAATACAATCAAGTCAGGGAACCACACGGACGACTGCCGTAACAACAGCCACTGCGTTGAAAGTAACTAGCACTGTACTGTAGCACGTGTGGTGATCTGTTAAGTAAATATTATTTTTTCCAAGGACATCTTTATGGTACTTTTTTGTTACGCAGTGGCTGTTGTTACGGACGACTGCCGTAACAACAACCACTGCGATTTTGTAAACTTTAGAATTTTATGCTAGGATTAGGAAAGATGTTCGTATTATATGGACAGTTGCTCCTGACACTGACAAGTGACAGTAACTTGGTGTGACTGCACAAAGGCCCGAACTGCTGAAGCAGGTCAACTTGTGCGCTATAACTCGTACGTTTGCCAACTCGTACGCACTACTTGTTGGTCAACCTGTAAGCAGGTCAACTCGTAAGCACGCTCATTCGTACATGGCTTGGTCAACTTCTATCGGCTTGGTCAACTTCTATCGGCGAGTTGGCTTGTGTACGAGTTGGCTTGTGTACGAGTTGGCTTGTGTACAAGTTGGCTTGTGTACGAGTTGGCTTGTGTACGAGTTGGCTTGTGTACGAGTTGGCTTGTGTACGAGTTGGCTTGTGTACGAGTTGGCTTGTGTACGAGTTGGCTTGTAGCCGTGTACAGTGTAGTTAGCTTGTGTACGAGTTGGCTACGTGTGTACAGTACAAGTTTGAGAAAGGTCCTGCTCAGCTCAAAATGTCGGGCCCTCTACAGTTTGTTTTCAGATTTGCATTTTGGTAAATTTTATGTCAATAAGCATTTTGCCAAATTTTAGCACACTGTATTATTGCAAGCTTGGTAGTTAACTTCTATCAAATCATAAAAAATATAGGGCCTGATGTTTTTGATCCTAGCAGGACATTTCTCAAAGGCTTTGAGAAAGGTCCTGCTAGGATCGAAACGTCAGGCCCTCTAATTTTCTAGATTTATGTATTGCAGGTCATTTGAGTCAGTGAGCAGTTTGCAACAGTTTTGGTATTTACTTCTATCAAATCAAACAACTATTGGCTGTTTGCATCTGAAATCTGAATTAAAAACAGGGGGGGGGGGCATGATCGCTGGAGCTATGCAGCAGTTAATGGTTGAATGCTTCTGACTAGTTGTGACTCTAACTAAGGCTGCATTCTAAGGGCTGGATAGCAACATGATTGTTATGTTTTGCTGTCAAACATGATATCTTCTTTTATATTCTTCCGTTTCAGAAAATCCTTGTTTTACATCATTACTAGTTTACTACATGTAGGCCCTACATTGTAAGTACCGGGATAAACATGATACAGAATTTCGTATCAAGTTTAAAGGCCAGGTCATATCATCAGTTTTTTTTTTTCAAGCAACTTGGAGGCAACCAGCTACACTGCATGCAGAAAGGAACCACTTCTGATACTGGTACCGGTACTCAGAACATTTTGTTTTGCAATATCTGCTAGCAAACCTGTCTGATAAACCAGAAGGTCGTTGAATTTGCTTCACGAGGACTGCTTGGCAGGGATTGTCTGCAAATTGGCTGGTGTGTCTCTGCCTTTGGTATCGCGATTATCAGCGTATTGCATTGCTACTGGCCTGCATATATACAAGCACATTATACCTCTGAATGAAAACGGCTCGACCGTGATCCCTGGAGATAGTATAGAAAGTTATTGGTTGAATGCTTGTGACTGGTTCCCCCACCTCGGCAAACGCTACTGTAGTTGACTATTTGGGAACTTGGGAAGGCCACCGTCTAAGGGCTGGATGGCTCAGATTGTAAGAACGCCGGTACAAAAAAACAAACATGGGTTCAAGTCCAAGTCCAGTCAAAGATTTAATTGCCATTTTTCAAAATTGTTCAAAAGTTCCCATTCAGTTTGTTGTTTCTTTATTTGTTATCTAGACTTCTGTATCAGGTGTGTGAACCTGTGGTCACCTCTCTTGGAAATTGAGATTTTAGGATTTTTTAGTCTGACACGAGTACACAAATAATTCCTGAGACAAAACAACAATCAGAAAAAGATTGCAATGCAAAAGAAGCGATATTGAGACTGACTATTTTTTTAAACTGGCTATCAAGGCCAGTAGTGGATGGTTTTCAATCAGCCCAAGACAATTTGGCCACTAGGGATGCTGACCACATCGACGATGATCAGTAATGAATGATAATGATATGTGCTGTAGCCATCTCTTATCAAACAACAGTTGCCCCTAAGGGAAAACAAGTTCTGTCCACTGCACTTTATGAGTACTTTTATCCGGGACAGTACATACATCCAGTTACTATAAACCCAGTGCAGGCTGCATACCAAACTGATTCATTTATTGACTCTCAAATTGATTTGTTTTAGCCTGGTAGGCCCGCACTTTTGCTGCAGAATGCAAAGCAAGTTGCTGTCCATCGAAGACAACACTAAACATTATGTGAGCACAAGGCAGTTGTGATTTACTGCCCTTCTCCAGTGGGAGTTGTGAATTGTGAAATGGTGACATAACAACTGGTTGTACTGGGTAAAGATACAGGTACTGCACATAGAATGCAGGTACCAGTGCAGTCCATTGTATGCACACTTAAAACATCAAGCCAAATTGACAGTAGCTTCACCTTCATGTTACGCATACTGTGTATTTACACGGAGAGGAAATGTTGCCCGTGCAAGGACATGTATGACAGCTTGTTTTTGTTTTGCTTACTGAAAACACCAACATGTGTACAGGAATTCCCTAGTGGTTGTGGTTACACCATACTGTACATGTGTAAGTCATCTCTTTTTGAAATGGAGTATGGCTCTGAAAAGAGCCTGGGCCATTTTCCAAAACCCCAGTTTAGGCTCAAGTTTAAGTACAATTCATGGAAGTGAGAGGACTTTGGCCTCCTTTTTGAACGTCACACTGCAATTTTGAAAAAAAGAATCTGAAGCGTCAACTTCAGCAAAGGACTCCAACCTTTGATTTAAGTTTTTTGGGGATAACAGAGTCGAAGCCGGAGCTGAAGCCTAAGCCGGGTTTTGGAAAAGGGCCCCGTTATCGTGTCCCCTCAGAGCCATACTGTATCTCACCAAAGATGACTGATTGCATTGCCAGATGATAAAACAGATAGATTTTGGTCGTTTTATTTATGCATTTTTTTTTTTTTCATCGAGCCGGAAATTGTAAGTCAGTCACTGGGGAGTGATATTGCTGTGTATTACTGGGTAGGGCAAGCGTGCGTTTTATGCAGCCTGTGGTTAAATTTGTCAAACTCAGCCCAACTTTTATGACCAATCATAAGACGATGATAGATGTGCACTTTAAGTACTACAAATTGCATAATGTCCATCTCCATCTCTGGCCTGTCAATGTTGTGCGTCTGAAAAAACTGCGCAGAGTAGTCTTGGGGGTCGTTCAGACACCGTACTAAAAGTGGTCTATCTTCGGTTTAAACTGAAAAGGGTCTATCTAGTTGTGTCTGAACAGTCTACGTAGACCGTTTTGGGTACTACAAATCAGATTAAAAAAAAAAATTCTAAAGCAATGTGATGTGCGTGCGGAGTCATAAAAATACATGCATGTACTGTACATACATATGCATGTGCAGGGAAATATCCTTCATACACAACTTTGAAGTGCTATTGCTTTGTGTTCGTGTTTCTAGCCTGTTTTTGACCCCTGTGGTGGCAATTGTGGGAGATACAGTACGTAAATACCAAAGGTGGCCCATCAAAGGAGTAAGGTGGGCCACTTCGCACTCTACAGAGGGGATAACCCTGCTTGGTGCTATGTAAAGCACTCCAGGACGTAGGTTTTCTGAAGGACAATGGTTCACAGTCACAATTTGTTTTCTTCACCTCGCGAAACTTTCAATCCAGCTGTGAAACATTCACAGCTGACTTCAGACTGGAGAAAGCTGTGATGAATTGTCGGAGAGAGGATGGCAAACACTCAGCCAGATGGGTTTTGTTATGTACAGCTGAGAATGTAATAGCCAATACCGTACCTAATTTATCACTTATCAGTAGCGGATTATGTGTAACCACTTGACAAATGCTCAGTTTGTGTTACATTATCAGTTGATGATACAGTATCAGTCAAGTGGTGATACATTATTGGTTTGTGATACATGTACTGTACATGATTAGGCGTTGGTTATTACTTATTGCATTATAAGTTGTAAAAAAGGATTCATCCTTAGGGCTAGGAATACTCAGACATATGTGTAGAACAACAATGGCAACAGAGATTATTAATGCTCTTGCTTATCAATTTAGTGGGCCTGACGTTTCGATCCTAGCAGGACCTGTCTCAAAGGAAGACCTTTCCTGCTAGGATCGAAACGTCAGGCCCACTTAATTTTTAGATTTGCATTTTGGTTATTTTAGTCAGTAAGCAGTTTGCAACATTTTTGTATATATATCACTCTTGTTTAGCAGTTAGCAGTTAGCAGTTAGCAGTTTAGCAGTTTGCAACATTTTTGTATATCACTCTTGTTTATCAATTCATATCAAGTCATCTTTTTTCTTCTGATGTGCAGAAGCTTGTTGCCAGCCCTCACCCCCCCCTGAAATAGTCCCTGCACGTCCGACAACATGATTCGATAGCACCAGTCCAAGAAGTGACCCAGTGGAAGTGGACTGACTCTGTGTTAACAACCAGCGCTGTGCCCCTCAGTACATGCGGCGTCTGTCATCAAAGCCGGCTGGCCGCTCTCCGGATCAACAAGCCCTCTGCCGGCCAGCCTGAATGAATGACGTCCAGCCCGCAGGCAAGCGGGTCTGTGTGTCTGACTCCTGAGGTGTAACCCCCCCCCCCCCTGAGAGTGGCGTGCTGAACTGTAGATCGTGCCGGCATTCGGAACTTGGTCACGTCTTTGCCGCCCACAGTGCACCTGGAAATCCGAGAAAGAAGAGACTGCGAGGCAAAAAAAACGTCAAACCCACACACCCGCACACACTCCGAATAGCGCGGTTTTTCGCTGCAAGGTTTTGTCGGCGTTTTCCCGCGTTTCGTCAGCTGGCCACCACAGGGGTCTAGCGGACAACGTCGCCATGGCATCGGATAACTTACCCTCGATCATGCTGATCACGGCAAATGTAGGATCAATATTTGAAGATGTAAGTATCGTGTGCTGCCCAAACAGCTGTTTATTCATGCGTGCGCTCACACAATGCTCACTTGCGGTGGACATTGTACATGTACAGTGTATATTGTTTGTAGGATATAACCTGAATCCTGCAAAATCCTGCTATCCTACCTTGTTCAAAGCTCCATGTGACCTGAATCCTGCCAAATCCT
The DNA here is from genome assembly GCA_949987565.1 of Luidia sarsii. Taxonomy (NCBI): domain Eukaryota; kingdom Metazoa; phylum Echinodermata; class Asteroidea; order Paxillosida; family Luidiidae; genus Luidia; species Luidia sarsii. The sequence continues at coordinate 3,000,052 of OX465112.1, forward strand.
GCAGTACTGGCTACTGTGGACCATTGCCTGAATCCTGCCAAATCCTGCACTGAGTTTATGGAGTTTTAGTCCACATTCTAAACAAAGACTTTTTCAGCTTAGAACAATGGGCCCTTTTTCAAACGGATAATCTCTTGACAAAAGCCACAACGACGTCCGAATTGTTACCAGCATCCTGCATTTTCCTACTGACAAAATCACCTCATGCCCTCAATCCTGCACATTCCTACAGTGTGTCAACTCTCATGTGCCCTCAATCCTGCTAAATCCTTCTCCAGCACTTTGATAGTACATGTAGTAGCCTGTATCCTGCAGAATCCTGCAATGTGTCAACTCTCATGTGCCCTGAATCCTGCAGAATCCTGCAATGTGTCAACTCTCATGTGCCCTGAATCCTGCAGAATCCTGCTGTAGGCAAATAGGATTCCGCAGGATTTGGGAAGGTTAGGGTTCTTAATGTAATCCTCTCTTTCCGTTTATGTATATATTAGCGGGAAAATTCTTGCCCCCAAGCGAAATTTTTTCACAAAACTGACGCTTTTAAAAAAGCGGATTCAATTAAAAAAAACCCAACATTTTCCATGAAAGAGTGTAACCTACTTGTGATTTGCAGAACACAACATGACATGAATGTCATTCCCATTTACTCTCACCCTCTCTGCTCGTTCACCACGGCTCAATGAATAACAAAGGAGACTGTAGAATGCAGGCTTTTTTTAGCAAACAAAAATAATGTAGAGACTTCAGTCTTAGTCAAAGGGTCTTAGTCAAAGGAAGCTGGCCAAAGAAACAAATTTAAGCACGATGACAAAGTCATTTCAGAGAAAAATTTAAGGGATTTGTTGTTTTAATCCTGATATACATGTACCTGTCACCCTGTATTCATATTTTTGTTCTAAAACCCCTTTAATTTCATGTGATTGTGTATCATGCTATTTAAATGTATGTGGGTTTTTTTCATGCTAAACATTGGAAATTTGGTTTCTTCTTCTTGTAGCCTGAGAATATGCTTCAGGTCTGGATGAAGAAATTTTATGAGGTGAGTCGGAAAGTTCTGTACTTTCTTGTATTTTTGAAGTGCTGTTTTTGTGTAATGTGCCTTGCATACATGTATATCAAAGGCTATGCATTTATGTATACTAGTATACACATGCCTGTATCATGTATGAGTATTGATGTGACTTCCTATTCATTGTAGAATTACACAATGACAACATACGTGCACATACAATATGACTATCTTATGAGAATGGATGTGGCTTTGAGCAGAGCCAGTAAATCAGCATTTTGGGTTGTGTGAGCTGAGCTTGGCCTGTCATTGTCATTGTATTAAAAACAGCTTTTCACAGACTGGTACATGTACATGATGTACATGTATACAGTGCAGTATACATACAGTGTGTGTACATGTGTCAATGCACAATTACAAATATGCAGCAAAATAGTGTAAGGGGAGATTGTTTGGTGTGTTGCGTCAGAGATTAAAATATGAATACTGAATTTCTGACAATTGACTATTCTTGCCACGAATCAGTGATTTCCTAACATGTGTAAAAGCGTACACTAGTGCTTGCCTTGACTAGTTGACTAAGATGAGTAGCTTGGAATGATTATCAAGCAAAATAACCCCCAAAATACATGTAGGAGGGCCTGATGTTTCAATCCTAGCAGGACATTTCTCAAAGGCAAAGGTTCTGCTACATGTACATGTAGGATGAAAATGTCAGGGTAGTCGGGTTAATTGTTGACTTGCAACTTTGAGTTTGGTACCGGTAATTTTACTCCATAAGCAGTTTGCAACATTTTGGCCTATAGATTTACTTCATCCTGTGAAACTCCAAATGCTGTAGACCGGTACATATGAATGGGATACAACTTATTTGTACATGTCTGCATCTTTTATTTGGCTGTCAGTCTATTACATTCCAGTCATTTGATTGCACCCAGGTGATGTCCTTCTAGTCCCAACGTCCTTGGCTCCCCATGCAAACTATCCCCACGAAATTTAGACCATAAAAAGAGCTCAAAATAGACCCTATTAAATTCCAGAAGCCTGTGTACAATCCGGTCCACAAAATTACCTTCCTAGGCTGGCTGGCAGATTTTATTCATTCGTTTCTGATTTTTGTTTTACATACAAATGTCCTGTTTTGGAATAGACTGCAAAGTAATATGCAACAAATATTGCAAACTGCGCACTGACTAAAATGACCCAAAAAAGCAAAAAAAAAATAAAATACTAAGTACTACATGTACATGTACAAATGTAGGAGGGCCTGTTGTTTTGATCCTAACAGGACCTTTCGAAAAAGGAATCTTCTTCTTGCGTAGTAGGCAAGCAGTAATTAGAGGTGCTTCTGTCTCAAGTTGTTTTCGTTCGCCCGGGCTCAATCGGAAGAGCGAGACCAGTTACCAGGGCCCATCAACTAGGAGGTGGACAACATGGGTCCCCCTCAAAGGACTAAACGGAATAGACTAGAGTAATAAAGATGTTGCAAGCTGCGTACTGACTAAAATAACCAGAAGAGCGAGACCAGTTACCAGGGCCAATCAACTAGGATGTCGACAACATGAGCCCCCTCAATTTGCCTCAAAGGACTAAACTCTATAGGGCATGTGACAGAAACTTGGGTTTCCTTTCTGGTCGTTCTGTGAGGACATTTGATTAACGAGCCCTCATGTTTGTATCAGTTTTCAAGAGGATGGGCAGTTTTTGGCTGTGCCAGATGTCAGCTTGACGTCAGTCTTCCAATAGCTCTGCCCTGTGCATGAAATGATACCATAGCGACATAAATTAATTGTAGCTAGCCTACTGTGCAGTAGACGTACAGTAACGGTAGACTGAACATTGTATGTATGCATCTGCCATGACGATTTTACAAGCCTATTTATAGCTGCAATTTTACATGCAATTACACTGAAATAATTCCAAGCAAAGTGACAGTCCTGTTATTCACGATGCATGTACAGTGTAAAGCATTTTCTTACAGGCCAGGTACATGTACAATTTTGCCTTTGGAACATGTTTTCTGCTGATGGGAAATGTACGTGTACATCATGTACCAAGACATCTGGCTCTTATGCTTGGTGCATTTCTAATACACAAACTGTCCATTCACATCCATGGGCCATTCTCAGTCATGGGAGTGACCCAAAAACTGAACAAATTGGGGAATGGGGAATTTGTATTCTACACTGTACATACGTATTTACTTATACACCCAATGTATAGGCCTATTCAGTTGTACATTATATCAAGAGAACATTTTACTTCTTATTCTGAGATCGTTTTTTGGGTCAAATATGGGTCGTTTTTTGGTCCAAATATGATTGGTCACGTGTGTGACGTTACATGGAAGCATTTTTGAAAAGGAATTCATCTTGCAAAGAGCTAGAAAGCATTTCTTTAACACACATGCATTGCAAGAAAACAAAAACCAATAGGAATGATATTTCAAAGGTAGTTTTTATGTACATACATATGTACAGTATTTCTTTATATGATCATTTCTGATAACGTGTGCAACATTTGGTTCACTTTTCAAAGAATGGCCCACATGAGTTTAACAGAAATTAGCATCAGCAGGCAATCAGGCAAAGCACCCAGCATACTGCTTTGCTTCAATTTATTTGTACACATGCCAAGTAGGGCAAATCCTTCTCTCCCCAATGCAAAATCATATTACAGTGGAACGTCGCTATAACGAACATCCTGGGATCCGTGAAAATTGTTTGGTATAGCGGACGTTCATTATAGCCGTTACGGCCACATATTTTGTACACAAAAATTGGAAGCCAAAGGGCATGTTCATTGTAATGTTGAGTATATTGGCGTTCGTTATAGCGACGTTCCACTGTGTACACGTGTATATCTTTAATATCAACCTTGAGATTTCCTATTATATTAGGCAGTGACATAGACACCATTCATCCATGTAACCATGGAGGAATAAGTAGAGAAGGAGTTCGAACGGCCCGCCAAGTCCCCACAGGATATTTACTGACCAATTAGCGACCCTTGCTGGCCAGCAGTAAAGGGTCGGAGGCCTCCCGCTGCGCGACAGACGGCCGACCGCGATAAGGATCTTTCTGTGCACAAGGCTGGCTGCCGATCCATGGCCATTACTGGAGTAATGACTGTTGGTACGCGTTGTTGAGAACGACAGTTACAGGACAACAAACACACGTATATCGCATGCGCAGTACCGCTAGCTTGTCCATGTGTATGCGCCATCTTTATCGTTGAATGCAGCAGAAGATTCTACAAATGTTGATATTTTAGTCGCCAGAATCGGCCATTCGGAAGGTAAGTTACGTCAAAAGACACTCCAAAATTACGGCTAGATATTGTATTAATTATTGATCGATATTTGTACAATTTTGAGGGCCTCCCAGTGGCCGCCAGTGAACGAAAACGTTTGGATTGGGATCTTTGTTCCTTTGTGTTTGCATTCGTGTATCGCATAGCGATGTCCGATTTGTTCCTAAAATTTTATCAGCGAATATTTTCCGACCTTTTTGAGTAGTTCGTTCTTAAATTTCTTCACTCCAGACTCCTTTTATACACAAACTTCATGCCTACAGTATTTTAGGCAAGGGGGAATAAGGGAATAAGGGGGAATGAGGATTTACTGCCTTTTTTTATTAAATATTAAAACTCATCTCTTGCATTTTTTTGCATGTTCTGGGAGGTAACGTTCGACAGCAACAGCATCCAGAGGAGACCTCACTGGATGAAACGCCCCTCCCCAGACGGAAGTAACTTCTCTTATGCAGGATTGTGCCAAGACTGAATGAACATAAAGCTAGATTTCTGTTTAATTTTATTAACATGTTTTTTTTTGCAAAACATTTAACTCCGTTGCATGAAAGTGCAAATGGGACCATGATCCTGGGAGATATTATGGCAGTTAATGAATGGTTAAAACTCCCAGATAAGCATGTTTTGGGCAAATGTGTAAGGTTTCTGTAAATTCATTCCTTTTTTATGGCACGATTACCTTGAGTTGAGGTTTCAAATATGATAATTGATACGTGTGTATGCAGTAACCTTGTAAGAAATGAAACAACATCAAGTTAATGGTCTGTTCCTGACAGTATTTATTGATACAAGATACATTTATTATTTACAGAGAATACTGGGAAAGAAGATTTGAAGAAAACCAGACTTTTTATCCTGTGAAATCTGGTTGAAAACTGGTAATAAGTTTGAATTCTGCAATTGAATACTAGTAATAGTAATAGTATGACAATTCCTTTCATTTGGATTTAATTACAACCCCTTTAACAGGTGGAAGATTTCATGGAGTTGTGTCAGTTTAAACCATAAACCTATGTCCTTATTAGAGGACAGTAAAAGTACTGTAGTCTATCCAATCATGAACCATTTATAAAAAAAAATTTAATACAAAAAAAAATTGCAAATTGCCTATTAAATACTTGAAATACCAGCCCCCCGGCCCCCCCCCCATTTTTTAATATTTTAAATGGCACTAACAACAAGAAAGAGCAATATTTACTTCTTTACTTTGGTACAGATACATTTTGAATTTCCTTACGTAGTGCTTTTTCAGCCTTTCGAGAGGCACGCCCATCTGAAGCCTTTTTAAAATTTAAATAAACATTGATAAAGGCATTGGAACGTATCTTCACCCATTTTCTCACTATCATGGTCAGCAGTTTAGTTGAGTTATCTCCAGTGATTTTGCCTTTAGTGAGAGAACACCAGTTTTGTTGAATTCTAACATGAGAGCACATCTTAGTGATCAAAGTACTATATATATCCACGCCTTGTGGGATCTATAATATTCACAAAAATAAAATCTTGACAAGACTTTGCAGTAATTGGCTTCGGCTTCCAGACTCACATAATTTGTTTACAATGTCAAGCTGCAGGAATAATATGTTGAAAGAGGGTATGGTTTTGGTTTTTGAGGAAAATTACTGTATAAGGACGACAGCACGCAAACTCTGCATGCATGCGTCTATTGAAAATCAATCTTGCTTGCGACAGTGGATAGAGCACTCGAGCAGGAAGGTTCCTCTGTGGTGTTAAGAAATAAAGTGGAAAAAATAAAGCTTGTGAATGGTTACACAAATTTTAAATCAGAATTGTTTTAATTAAGAGATCACTGCTAAACTTCTATTGCAATAGGGAGCTGGTCAACTCTCCAACAATCGGAGGAAATGTTGTCCTTTCCTCCTTAACATGTTAATGCAAAGTGCCCAGTTATAGAATATCTGATTTTAAATAAATCCAACGGTGGTTGCATGAACCATCTCTTATTTGGGGGGCAGAAGTTAGGGTTAAAATCTAAGGATTTCAATTGGGGTTTCGGTGAAAGCAGGATAAAATTATTCTTTTGACAGCTGACCCTATACCGGTAATTTATTAAAAAAAAGGTACTTGAGGCTTTGCATTTGCCGGACCCATCCAATTTTCTTTTTATGTCGAGTTGTACTAGCAACAGTGATATTCCTGGTTGTGGGGCCCAGTTAATTGGCACTGGGTTAAGTTCAGCATGCCCCTCATGGTGCCGAGATGGTTTCAGAATCATGCTGCATAGAAACTGTCGTTAAATGCATCTACTATATAGGCCTATTGATGAATCATAATTAAAATATTCATGGAGCAAAAGGTTAAAAAATATATATTTTAAAGGCCGCCTTGCCTTTTATTTAAAATTGAAGAATAAAGGAAAGAAAAGTAAATTAAGGTTACAAACAAAACTAAACTGTACCTGTGCTTGATGTATCGTGGGAACCCCCGTTTTCGACGGTACACGTTTTCGGCGCTAAGCCTTCTAACTCACATCGCACGATGAAAACAATTTTTTTTTTTTTTTTTTTTAAATTATTATTTAAAGACAAAAAGTAACATGGCCCAATAGGCTTTTATAAAAAAATGAAATAAAAAAAAGAGCAGCTAGAGAAAGTACCAAGAAGGAGGAAATGTGTTTCTGGAGTGACATTGGGAAAGGTCATACCTGAAGAAGCAGTTAGAACGAGGATTGTGGAGTTTTATTAAACGTCACAAAAGAAGACCTCAACCAGACCAATACGTTTTAAGCATAAATTATGAATGATTTGAGGAAAGTGTTAGAAGCAGTGTCGAAAAAAAAAAAAAAGATGAACTCCAAAAAACAAACAGGGAAGAATTTTACAGTGCCACAGCATTTTAAGTTATTTTAAGAATTTGTTTTGCGTTTGGCTGCACTGGGATACCTTACTAAACACCACCGACGAAAATAGGGCACGGTGCTTACTGCGCGGTGCGCCGCGGACGTCAACAAAACCGGGTAATCTTACGGAAGTGACAAGCTTGATCAACCTTCTCTATGATTATTCTAATAGTCTGTAGTGTCGCGAAAGTGACTGAGACCTCTTTTAGTGTGAAGAAAAGTCCTTATATCGTCGAAAACCGGTTACTGGAGGATACTATCAGGACGACAACGTTCACAAACCCACAATAATTCTGGGATTGTTTCTGCCCGAAGACCGGCGCACTCATAATGCCACCAGACGATCGCGCAGTTTTCATCATCACAAGCGATCATTTCAAACGTGGATTGTTTCCCACACACACAATATAATTGTTGCCCATCCTCTTCTGCATCGGAACTTCCATCAGATAAAATACTAGGATTCATCTCATCTTCAGAAATGTCACTAATATCGCTTAAATCATGCTTAAATCAGACCCGGTTACAAAGTCTTCCCTCCCGTAGGACGCCATCTTGACTTGTTTACGATAGCAACAACAGTATCGCGCATGCGCTCTTCGTTTACATCCGAGAATGTCGCACCGGCTGACCGTGGACAGCTGCGGTTTGTTAATCCGAGTAATCGCCCGTGGGTGTTTAGAAGCCTGCTGTTTTACGACCGCGGCAGCCCACGTTGTTCCTTTCATGTAGGCCCGTTCGAACTCCTTCTCTACTTATTCCTCCATGATGTAACCAAATCATTGTCTAGGTTTTCATTACATGTGTGCTCAGTGTAGTTCCTTTTTGCAAGGCTGGTTCCACTGGTAACTAACAGGACTCCTCCACTACACGTTTAAGTATGACACCATGTCATCATCTTTCGTGCTGTAGTGTAGACACACCCATTCTGGTTTACATGCATTCGGTTTAGGTGGAAAATGGCAAAGGGCCGTTCCCACTACTGTTGTGTATTAGTCACACCTAACTATCTTGACCCCCTTACCTAGTAACCTTCAGCCCACTACTACACATGACTCAATTATCCTTGACCCATTCCACTGACCACTGACCACTTTCCTAGAAACCTTCTGACCAGACCTCCTGCATTGAAACCTGTTGACTAAGCACTATATCCTCCATAATTATTATAATTATACATGTAGGTCACCTACTTCTTTAGACCACACCCCCAACTCCTTAGATTAGTAATATAAATGTGAGGACCACTCTTGCTAAAGGAGTACGAGAGAGAGTAAGAGAGAAGACAGAAGAGTATGTTTATGGATCAGAGTTAGAGTTAACATTGCTATTTGCTGCATTGAACGTAGTAAATGAATGCTGTATATTGATGCCACTACATGAGAGTGAACTTAGTACAATGTGAAAAGTGGTAAAGTCTGAAGATTAAAGGCTTTCTGATCCCGCAACACAACACTACGAAAATAAGCGCGATTTGAATCGCGATTCAAAACCCCTTTTTTGGGGGGTCGTTTCCACACAGGCCAAAGAATCGTGTCGCAAATAAACGCGAGCCGATTGTGGTATAGCATGTGGTCGCGCTGCGCAAGCGGGAATGGCGGGACTCGCTGACGAACGTAAACAAACCCTGTGCTGCACTTCCTGGCAGTAAGCTGCTGGCAGGAAATGGCATGCTTGCGCAATGCATCGTGGGTTAAAAAAAAAACGGTGCGATTTGAGCGGAGCATTCCCACACACATCGCGTCGCAAATAAATATGATTATTTGAAAAAATCTCACTCTTAGTGGAGTCCAAATCGCGATTCAAATCCCACTAATAATCGTGTTTATTGTGTCCCCACACGCAAAAAAAGTAAAGTTTGAATCGCGATTCAAATCGCGATCCAAATAATCACGTTGATTTGGTGTAGTGGGAAAGGCCCTAGAGTGTTTAATATGAATGACAGTGTGTCAACTTTGGACTCACATACCCGGTATATTACGAATCACCAGTGGACATGGTGGACTTAGCAAATACGCAATGCTGTATATATATGTATGGTATTCAGTTTCTCTACCTCCCTGCCACTCTCCCTAAATGCCTCTCTGGAATTCCTCAGTGACCCTGCTGCCAAGACAGGGAAGTGCAGCTACCCAGAGACACATTTACACTGCATACCCCATTGAGAACTGAGTGTGACCACTTGGTACCTGTACATGAACAGAACACCTTTCCATGTGCACCCATGATGTCTGCTTCAGGGCAACCTTTGTTGTTGATTATCTGGCACTATGTACAAATTGTACATAACATGTAGCCACAGAGGAAGTGAAAGGCTTTCACACCAAGGCCCAATTTCATGGAATCCGTACCGTAAGCAAAACTTCTTTGTTTATGGTAGCAGATTGTTTTGGTTTCAGATCTAGCTTAGACAGTTCAAGGGAGGATTTTCATAATAATATTAATTATTAAGGTTGGCAGAAAAATTGCTAACCGGTAAAGCATCGAAAGTCTTGCTTGCGGATCCCTGGAAAAAAAAGAGATGTATGCCTACGGTGCCCACAAGCACAGAAATATGCAGCAACAGACTCAATGAAATTCGGGCCGCAATTTCACGGCTCTGCTTTATAGAAGCAAGCGTGGAATCAGCGCAGTTCTCTCTGCGAGCTGAAGCTCGGGTGTCTTGCAGAAAAAAGCAAAGTGTTCTTGCATCTATACTGTCTTTCACTTTCAGTGGCCTAAACCTACTGTCCAGGACGTGTCAGCCTGGTTATTGTGGAGAGTGCATACATGTATGACATTGAGACGAAACTCCCCCCCGAGGACTGGATTCACTGAAAGCAGCCCTTTGGAAAGGTTGCTGCCTAGCGTCTAAGTTACACTCATAACTTTGAAAGGGTTTGTCTTTTTTTTTTCTGTGATTTGGAAAAAAGAAAGTGGTTGATGTCCGGCAGGTACACTTTAGAATTCTCAGTTGAAGTTAGTTCTCACTCAGGACTAACGACAAATGAAAAAATTTAAAAAGACATTCCAATTTTCAAAAATGGTTTCTCTCAAACCTAATCCATAAAAAAAGCCATTTTTACAAAAGGTGGGAACACCCAAAATGTACATATTAGTAAAATCATGATAACTCGAACCCGGTTAACTCGAACCTCCGTTTACCTCAAACGCATACTGTATTCCCGACAAAAGAATAGGCCTATACATGTTCATGTATGTACAATGATTTTTTTACTCGAACGCCGGAGTTCGACTTATCGAGATTTTACTGTACATGTGCAGGGATTCAGTACGCAATTTCTGTTACATTTTGACCAACAAATCCTTCCTGATGAGGTACAGCTAGGTTCCCGAGAATACAGACTTGAATATTAACCAGTCTTTTTCAAAACTCGGACGATAGAAATTGAAATATACTGAAGTTAACTGTGGGAACGCTCCGCTCAAATTGCACATTTTTTTTTTTTTTTTTCAGCCAACGGTGCATTGCACAAGCATGGCATTTCCTGCCAGCAGCTTACTGCCAGGAAGTGCAGCACAGGTTTTTTTTTAGGTTCGTCAGCGAATCCCGCTTGCGCAGCGCGACCACATGCTAACCGCAATCGGGTCGCGTTTATTTGCGACGCGATTCTTTGGCCGGTGTGGACACAAAAAAATAAATAAAGGTTTTTGAATCGCGATTCAAATCACAATTATTTTCATAGTGAGAAACCTCCTCAAAGCTCCTTACAAAAATACAAAGTAAACGTATACAATTCTATCATGATTAAATTCAGAGTCCGTTTAAAAAGACAGTGAGGTAATGAACTAAAAAAGCGCCTTACAAAAATACAAAGTTAATTGTAAAAATTCCATGATGAAATACAGAGCCACTTTTCTGGTCAGTAAACAGTTCATGTTGCTCTCTGTGACATTCAAGCTCTAATTTGACCATCCTCTCTCATCTTAGAGTTTCTCATACTGCCTGTGTGCAGCTGTCACACACTGCACTTAATATCCTTCACCGCTACATGTACATCCCTGCAAATTTCCCATACGTGTACGTGCAGCTCTAGCACAGCGTTATAACAACACCCTCAGCACCAAGGAGTGCTCCGGCAAAGTGAATCAATAAGATGGCAGGCAAGATGGCAGGCAAGATGGCAGGCATACATGTACCAGGGATAATGGAATTGTTGTTTTTCTTGGGAGTTAATTACAGCTGGACACTCACGGAGGAGACATACCGGTACACTGTACTCAACATACACGTACCGGTACACACATCTACATACTGTACATGTACATTTGAAAGCCCCTTCATGGCATTGGTAAGATCAAAAAACAGAAATGTTCACAGATTTACATGAAACAGTTTGAAGTTGGGTATAGTAGAAACCTCGCACTGAAATATTTCTGCCTAAAATGTTGTATTTTTGGAGAAAAGAGTAAAAGAAATAGCTACATGTACATTGTACATCTCACCGAGATCTATTTTTTTTTCTTTTTCGGAACAATTGGTTGTATGTTGCATTTTCGCGAAACAAACACTATTATCTCGAGACTCGGTTGGCGGATTCAGCTGAAATGTTCACAGGTGTGCTATTTCATGCATATGTTGGATCAGGCAACGTATGGATGTCATTCTTTGACCTCGACCAATGTTGTAGGTCTCGAGCTCAGGTCTCGGTCTTGAGACCGTCTTGAGACTTTTTTTTGAGGTCTCGGTCTCAGTCTCGGTCTCAGTCTCAGTCTCATCAAAGTCTCTGTCTCAGGAGGGTGGTCTCGGTCTCGAAAGCTCAGGTCTCGGTCTTGGTCGCGGACATGAAGGTCTCGACTACAACACTGACCTCAACCAATGTTGATGTGTTATCCCTTTAAAGGATACCTGAAATAGAAAATTCTAATATCGAGAAAACTATTGTAAGACTTAATATAAAGGCTAAACTAGCTCACAAACTCAACACTTTTAATGTCTACCCTGTAAATAGCGACCGTAAAAGGAAAACAAAATCTTTAGCACGCCCCGCCCACAAGAAAAAACGTCTTTTGCGCGCAGGCCAAAGAGAAGGTGATGACGTCATCGGCAGTGCGATGTTGCATGATCGACTGCACACACACACGTATAGTATACGCGCGCGTGCACTTTTGTCCACAAGAAAAACATGGCACACACGTACCGGTGGCAATTTTTAGGGTTGAAAAGTGGGGAGCAGTTTTCTGTCGAGAATCTTGCTGTTTTCTCAAAAAATATGATTACTAAATTTAAAAAACAAACTGACACATGGAAGTTCATACCCTCTCTTATCGATTACACATCATATTCCTTTTTATTTCAGGTACCCTTTGAGCATTGGATGCAGTATAGCTTTGCTAGTATTGATCGCACTGTCCGTACAATGTATCTTCGAGTGTACTCAAGATTTTCATTTCATGGTTGCAGCTCTCATTTCAGATGTACAAATACCTACATACATGTATGTAGACACACTTAGGTATGCTATTGCAAGAGGTTGGATTTAAAGGTGTGCATGGTGGGTTTACAGTGTAGGATTGCTTGGGTGACATTGTATGCATTATGCACACGTAATGTACATATCTATGTAGTATGCGTATCACTTTTGAGAGTGAGTGTGGCTCTGAGATGAGATGCTGGTACATGTAACTCAACGCCTCGGGCGTGAGTTTTCTTCCCGACAAATACTGAGTAGATGTACAATGTACAATTGGGCATTTTTGTATGATTATGAAGATGGTTGCCGTGACACCATGTGCGTTTGTCAGTGAATGTGGTTCTGAAAAGAACTGGAGGGTTTTGCTTGGAACCACCATGACCACACTCACATACATGTATGAGCAACCCTTTACATGGTGTCACCGCAAACCTCGTCATAGCCAGAACATACATCATAACGCATAGGGTGGTCTCAAGTCTTATTTTCATAGGATATATGTACATGTAAATGTAGATGTACACTGTACATGCACGCGAATCTAGTGCCTTGTGGAGACAATAGGTTGAATAGGTCTCCACTGGGAAATTGTAAAGGTGTATAGGTCTCCACAAGGTTTTCACAAAACTGAAATTTGGAAATAACTCAAAAATGGGAAATTTGTGAAGTGTTATAATAAAAGGGACATACGGTCCAAATTTCTACCCAGGAAAGTGAATGCGGTTGAAATGGGAGCATTCTTATAACATTATTTCTCACCGGGTTGTAAAGTGTCTCAAAATTGAGTGGGCCTGACGTTTCGTTCCTAGCAGGACCTTTCTCAAAGGGTTGTATAGTGCGCGAGAACAAAGCAATGTCTCCACAACCTTCCATTTAGCAGAAAAATTGCTACGTCTGTGCCATGTTTGTCTTGTGGACGCGCGTGTGTGCGCGCGTATACTATACGTGTGTGCAGTCGATCATGCAACATTGCACTGCTGATGATGTCATCACCTTCTCTTTGGCCCGCGCGCAAAAGAGGGTTTTTCTTGTGGGCGGGGCACGCTAAAGATTTTGTTTTCATTTTACGGTCGCTATTTAGGGGGTAGACATTAAAAGTGTTGAGTTTGTGAACTAGTTAAGCCTTTATTAAGTCTTACAATAGTTTTCTCGGTATTAGAATTTTCTATTTCAGGTACATGTACCCTTTAATTGTTTCACTGGCATCCCAGCTTTCATTGTCTACTGATACACGTTAATAGTAATTAGTAAACAGTAAAAGTAATTCTTAAATTTTAGTGGGCCTGACGTTTCGATCCTACCAGGACCTTTCTCAAAGGCAGAGTGACAAGGACAAAACAGATACATGTACATGTTAAGGGAAGGGGGGAGAGAGTGAATAGGACATGGATGAGAAACAAAGGACAAAGAGTGCAGCTGGTAGGGAGAGATCAAAGGGAAGGGCAGGGGGTAGGGTAGGGATTAGTGAGGGGAGGGGGAAAGATCAAAGAGAAGGGCAAGGAGTAGGGTAGGGATTAGTAACAAGAGGGGGAAAGATCAAAGAGAGAAGTGTGAAGGACTTGTTGAGACCATGTGGTTGAATAGTCCGAAGACGCTTCATCCACATTTTCTCACGGCTAAGACGGACAGCAGTAAAAGTAATTATGCAAATATGTTGCAATCTGCACGTTGAACTGAAATGACCAAAATGCAAATCTCAAAAATGAGCAGGGCCTGACGTTTCGATCCTAGCAGGACCTTTCTTTAGAGACGTGCAGCCTTTTGGAGAGAACCTTCTAGCATCCAAATGTCCAGCCGACCGTTCTTAAACTCCAGTGTGCGGTGCATCGTACAAAACAGTGGAAACATATGTATACAGTTTTTGGTTGATCAATCCTAATCAGTGGATGTAAATAATTTCAGTGCATGATTTCCCAGGAGCCGCTCTGGAAAAAAAAAATCAAGAAAAAACCCCCGGTCGGCTGACAATGAATAAATCAATAGTTGTCGTTTGCCATTTGGAATCTGCTCCCAACATGCAGCATATTCTTTCTGCCTGAATTTTATGCATATTTTAGATGTAGCTACATGTACATTGTAGTCAGCTTGCCCTCCCCTAAAAAATCCTGCAAAATTCTAACCCCCTAATGCTGCGTGCCTTGAACCCTCCTCAATCCTCCAGAGTTTTGTTGTGTGCAAGATCCTCACTGCCTCAATCCTCTACAATCCTCCAATTTATGAGTTTGTGCATGTACATGTACATGTACCCCACTGCCTCAATCCTCCACAGCTAAGTACATATTATGGATCCTTTGTTTATAGACAGTACATGCATGGAGCTATAATATAAGTAGGTACATGTAGCTCCACGTTACGTGCCTTTGTCAAAGTTCCACAGCTTTTCATATCCTCAGAAATCCTCCAAAACTGGTGTACATGTAAATCGAACAACCTTCCTCAATCCTCCTCAATCCTCCATTACCCCCTGGAGGATTGTGGAGGGTTGGGGTTATTAATGAACCTGTGATTAAAAGTCAAGCACTGTTATGCATAGCTGCATTCTTTAATTCTTCAACGATGCAAAAACATTCACCTGGGAATTGGAAAGGCAAGCCTGGTCTTGCGAACCAGCGAACAAGAGGGGAATCGGGCCTGAGATTTAAGACAAATATTGAGTCGTTCTCAGTTGAGTGATGACATGTAGATTTTATGGATGTATAGATAAATGGTACTTGCACATCTTCCAAACCTTTTCCACCATGCTGTTTATCTTGTGCGGTGTGCATCCAATTAATGCAGAGCTCTTTTTTTGCGGTCAGGGAATTAAATTCCTGTTCCATTCCGAGCTGTGTATATAAGCACTTGAAGTGTCAACAAATCATTTCCTCAATCAATTTGACAGTGGTTTGTCAGCATGTCATCAGAGACATATTTCTGGTTTTTTCTTGTGATCGTGATCGCGGGGTGTGGTTTTTACTTGTACATTGTAAGCACTCACAAGGTATAGTGTATGTACTTGGCATATTACAGTGTCTTTAAAGCCCTTTTCAGACGACGCTGAAAAAAACTTGCAAGGCATGAGAGAGAATTTAGCATTATATAGCATGGGACGTACAGTATAATAAACAGTTCCTCCCTTCACACGATCGATTGTCAAGGGTCCCGTGAGAAATCCTCCACTAGCGGAAGATTTGGCAGAGGTCCGGACCTACGACAAAATCTCTCAAGGGTTCACCAGGGACGTCTGTCACTCTCAAACATTGGTCCCCTTTCACATGATGGCACTTTTGTAAGATTCCTCATGCATGAGACATTTTCTCAAGCCTTGCAAGTTTTTTCAGCGTTGTCTGAAAAGGGCCGCTTCAAGAACTGGTACATGTATACATGTACGTGTGTAATGTGTACATAATGTGCACAGCCCGTCCTAGGACAAGCTGATTTTGTTCAGTTTGCACATCACAGGTCTACATGTACATGTACACCTATACGTATATAGGGTATACGTACACGTATGTACACGTATACCCTTGGATATTGGAAATATGATACAAAGTATATGTACGTGTACATGTGTGTTGGGCATTTTACCTTTGTGTAAGGCCCTTATTCTTTTGAGAAAGTGTTTTTGAGACTGAAATGACCTCATTTTGAACAAACAGGAAAGGGAACTGCATTGAAAATTCTTAAATCATTCACGAAAAATTTGTAAAGAAATTTGATTTTTTTTTTTATCAAGTCTAAAGCGCCTGTCTGTAGTGGAGTAAATCACTTTCTACAATTGTGTGTAATTTGTGTATGGCTGATGTGCATTGAGCACTGGACAGCATGCAAAGAAAGCCTGTGACACTGCAATGGAAAGTTGAAATAGAAAATGGGGAAAAATTTGCGACACCAATTTCCAGGAAAGCCTTGAGGTGATTGGTGTTAGCTTGTAGCAGGTCAAGGCAAGGGTGGTTTGCGGTGACACCATTATTTTGAGAAAATCTCTGTTGTGACTGTGAGTGTGTGGTTCTGAAGAGACAGAGTATATAGAGATTTTTCAGTCACATGCTTTCTGCTGGTCAGCGTTCGAGTCATCAAATGCCAATGGAAATACTCAGATTCGATATTATTTGCCCTTCCGCGCATTTGGATGCTCCTGCGGACATGCTAAACAGCCTTTGGCGGTCATGTGATGTCACGTGAAAAACCTCTGTACGTGTAAGCTGTTCAAAACACTGAGTACATCGTTCAATTCAGAACTGTTTGTACTGGAAGAAATGTTCACACTTTGGGCCAAGAAAATTTACTATTTAAATAGCAAAAGTTATGATTTTTCCCCCCATTTTTTCCATTGCTTTTCCAATATATATATACAGTACATGTACTTTACTGTACTGTTTTCAGTAGATACTGTACATCCTTGTATGCAAAATTCATCCAAAGCCTTAAACTTGCTTTAAATTCATGACATTTTTAAAAAGAGATTTAAGAGGAAACCAAATTCTAAAATGAGGTTAATATAATGGCCCGCATCTCCTGTAGGCCTATTTGATGGCGGACAAGTAGGCCTACCTGTATGCAAAAAGGAGAAAACTGCTCGTTAGTTCTGTTAATTGACAAAGAAAAAGGATCCGAGTTATTTGCATTATTTGATGGTGGACAAGTAGGCCTACCTGTATGCAGAAAGGAGAAAACTGCTCGTTAGTTTTGTTAATTGACAAAGAAAAAGGATCAGATTTGCATTTTCCCATATTTGTCGTTTCTCTTTACTGCACATTAAATGTGAATTGGATTCTGAGTTATTTTTTGCAAATTTGCAGAGCACGAGATTGGGGAAAAGGTGCGCTGGTTAAAGCAATACTCAACGAAACTCCCGAAATTGCCTGAAAGTCCTGAATAAGAAAGAGGGCAAGAGCACAGAATGTATGTGATTTCCTTCGGGTCGAAGGGGGGAGGGGTGTGATTGCAATAAATAAGGTCTTGTTTTGTTAATCTGGACGGTGGCTTCGGCTGGCGGGCAGTCTTGCCTTAGAATTCATAACTGTCCCCCGTGCAGTTTCTGTAATCTAAATTTACAGGCACCACTGATGTGTACATGTACATATACCGTACATGTACACAAGACAGAGCTTCTTTTTTCCCCCAACGTCTGCACAGTAATTTGATTTGGGCACCGGTTGTGGACATGTAGCTTACCGGTACTTCACAAAATGATATGCCGCTGATTCTGAGAGAAAATCACATGAAACGGTCATGCCCTTCACAAAACTATTTTGAAAGAAACAGATTTTGTAACATTTGAATTTTAGATGAGGAAGCCAGGATTGATCCTGCCTGGCTTCATGTAATGTACGAATGTTGTAACAAACAAATGTGACCCGGCACAGCACAATGAGGAATAACCCCACTTAATTGAGATTTTGAGGTTTTCTAATGATGTGAAAGGGTATACCATTAGCTTTCAAATGATATCAAAATATTATATCCTCTAATATTTAAAATTTCCGAAAATACAAAAAAAAGAAAATGTATTTGTAATCGAATTGTGAAGATACTTTAACTTCAGGCGTTGTTTACTCAAAAAGTGTTTTGGTGGGATATTTCTCATGTCGTTGTGCCGGGTCACAAATAACCTTTTCGTCATTGTTGACATTGGAGCCAACATTATGATGAATTCTCATAAAAAAAATTGTTTTATCATTTATTTTTAAAATGTGGCTCATCATAATTTTTTTTTTAAATACCAAATTTAAATTTCTGAAAATGAAAGGATTTAATGTTTCGATCTTAACACAACCTTTCTCAGAGGCAGAATTTCACAAATGATTTTTCAAATCGGTTTTTTTTTTCCCCTGAAAAATCCAGAAAGCTGCATGTATGGTTTATGATGATGGATATGTCTTGAAGATAAGACTTGAAGGTTTGCCTGGGGGAAATACTAAGTGGAAGGTTTGCGGTGACACCATGCACCGTGTAACGCTTCTCTTTCGAGAAGGAGTGTGGCTCTTTTCAGAGCCACACTCCTTCTCGAAAGAGAAGCGTTACACGGTGTCACCGCAAACCTTCCACTTAGTACATGTATACTGTCTTGAAGAGTTCACCCAGATACACACTAGACACTCCTTTCTCAGAAAAACGATGATGATGAGGATTTAAATGTCGGTAAATGTAAATGTTCACAATATAATCAATGCAGGAATGATTTTTAAGATTATTGTTAGCGCCTAATTTTGCCCCAAAATTTTGACAAAAGTCCATGTTCGCCCCCGCCCCCCAAAATTCCCCCTGTGAGCATGTGACATCTAATACAGACCAAAAGCAGCCGAGAGTGGCGATCGAAATACTGAGACGATAAAGTGCGCTACTGCGCATGTGACAGTGCGGTGTTTATGGCTGATAGACAATAGAGACAATGCAGGGCCAGTGCAAAGTGAATGACCTCAAGGCTAAACGCAAATTCTGTATGTGACGTACAGTAGTACGTTCGTCTCCAAAGTGGGGGGCACAATTTTTGGACCAAAATATAGTGTTTTTTGGCTAAATTATTCATTTTTGGTCTCAAAAATTATAGAAACATTGGGTTCTATAACAATGCCGATTTATTTAACCCCAAGTTAATTTTGATTTCTGCAAACCTTTAAAGAAGAGCTTTACCCACCATGCAAAGCCTTTTAGTCTTATTTATTTCTTCTCCTGGCTCTTTTCATTTTTTGAGATTTGAATTTCCTGGATCATTCATTTCAGAGAGCAGGTTGCAACATCGTTGTATAACTCTGAATTAGATAAAAAAGGAGAAGGAAATGAATATTAATTGCAACTTCTTTTCTTGATATTGTTGGTAGTCGTTCAGTAGCACATGCTGCATTGTACATGTATGATGGTTAGGTAGGCTGACGTGTCAGAACCATTTTGTGATCTGCAATGCAGTGAGTTAAGGATGCTACATGAAACGCATGCTGACGACTCCCTTCATCCCCCGGAAAGTAATTCCAGTGAGATCTTTATTCCTCCTTCGGAGTATTTTATTGGCCACATGCTACGTGCCCATAGGAATCCTTGTTTTTTTATCTAACCGTATGAAAATGCATCCTGACGGCTGGATGGGAGATGGCGGGAGTGGTGCGCATTTAAGCTCCGAGAGGAAATACACGAGCACGATAATACCTTCCATCCCTCAAGAAAAAGAAAAAAAACTCATAAATTTTCGGGAGTGAGCTTTGTCATTGTAAAGTGGGCAATTTATGGACACTTGGGAGCCGGAATGAAGCTTAATGGAAGCAATTTCAGGTGTTGGCAGACCCGCCAGACCGTCTTGAATATATGGGGGCAGATTGAAGAGATGACAATTGTCTTTGGCGACTTTGAATAGATGAGATAAAGGGCTATCACTTTGAGGATTGAGCATTCCAAATGAAGATGTAATGATAGCATTAAATCAGCATCTGGAAAGTAATTTTTTATGATTGATTTGATTTTGTATTCCCCTCATGGGGCTTAGATGGAGATATTTTTTTTCCGCAGTGGCTGTTGTTACGGCAGTCGTCCGTGTGGTTCCCTGACTCGATTGTATTTCGTCAGCATTGCAGGCTGGTTGAACCAGTCTATTAGCTGATAGTCTGCTGATAGTCTAGTCTAGCTGATATCCTGCATTTTCCTACAGTGACAAAACCGCCTTATGCCCCCAATCCTGCAAATTCCTACAATGCATCAAAGACCATGTGCCCTCAATCCTACACTTTCCTACACTAGGACAGAAGGATTCTGTAGGATTTGGGAAAGTCAGAGTGTCAGATTAATGGTCTGATTCTGATTCAACTTGGATGGAAGATACAAAAATGCATCAAGCTGAAAAAGTGAAAAAAAAATGGCATTATCTCTGTACACAACATCCCTTGACGTCAGCTATTGAATCTTGCTGCGTTTTTCTGTGTATCGCTTGTTCTAGCAGCTCCATTCTCCGTATCTTTTACTCCTCTTTCAAGCACCAGTCCTCCAGGTATCCAAGCCACCCTTCTCTCTCTCCTCTGTTTCCCGCGTTTACCCAACAGAGCCAGGTTTTTTCCCCACACTGTCCTTTCTCAGGATGTGACCGAAGGAATTGCCTAGGAAGCCTATAAATGGTTACGTGCAGCCTGCATTGTGTAGTAACGCACGATTCTCAGAAGCACTTGTTTTTGCAAGAGTCCGTGTGGAAGCAGACGAGGCTCACTGTACATGTACACAACCACTGTACCTTTAGCTTGTACTGCAAAGAAGTTCAATGAATAATGTGCACGTACAGATATACTCTATGCATTACCCCATACAATCATACTGTTCCTCTATCAAATTGCCTATCACAGTGTACATGTACATTACACATGTACAGTAAGTTTACATATCGTTGTGTGAATGCAATTAAGCATTGTACATGTAGTGTGTATCTCCCGTTTCCATCTAGTTGAGAAGCATGGATGAATGAGATTGTACAGATTCTTTCAGTTCTGTGAAAATTATCATAATGCAGTATAAAGACAAGGCATTAAAGCCCCTACACAACATTGGTAAGATCGAAAAACAGAAATGTTCACAGATTTACATTCATGGTAGAAACCTCGCACTGAAAAATTTCTGCCTAAAATGCTGTATTTTTGGAGAAAATAGTAAACGAAATTGTTTACGTCTCACCCCTACCGGTAGATCTAGACGATTTTTCGGTGCAACTCATTGAATGCTGCATTTTCGCAAAACAAATAAAGCGGTTTTTACTATTTTCTCAAGACTCGGTTGGCGGATTGAGTTTAAATTTTCACAGGTGTGCTATTTCATGCATATGTTGGATCAGACAACGTATGGATGCTATTCCTTGACCTCGACCAATGTTGTGTAAACAAATGAGAAACATATAGTATACAGAATTTTTGCACCGACAAGGATATACCGGTAAACATGCATACATGTTCAAGGGAAAATACAATATATGTATTGATACATTGTACGTGTTGTGGTAATCAGAGAAACATATGCTTGTTCCTTCTTAGTGATTCAGTTGAACATTCTGAGTTTTCCCCACAGGGCACATGTATTGCTTTCATAATTTCCTGTTTTCAGATGAAACAGTGAGGCCTAGTAGGCACTGGGGTGTTTATGGTTTTGGTTTTCCTCGCTTCCACATGACAAAGCATCTACACATTATATACTGGGCTGTACATGTAGTTCTCAGACTGTGCCATTCTCAGGAAATGCGCAATTGGCATATTTCTCTCTCTCCCCATACCTTGGTCACGATTCTTCAATCCTGTATGATTTTTTTTTTTTTTTTTTTTTTTGGGGGGAGGCCTGAGGATTGGCGGAGATGTGAGAGAGACAGATCCTGGCCGGATAAACCGGTTGTCTGCGGTATGAGGTCTCCTTGCCTGGAAGCTGGTCAGTGTCTGTCACGCAACAACATCTGCCTGTCCCTAGAAATAATCAACCCGATTTAATGCGGGATGGAGGCACAGAGAAAGCAGGGAGGAAGCTTCTCTCTCCCTCTCTCCCCCTCCCTCCCCCTCTCCCTCTCTCTCTCTCCCTCTCTCTCTCCCTGCCCCCCTCTCCCTTTCTCTCTCTCCCTCCCTCTCTCTCTATTTCTCTTTCTCTCTCTCTGTCTCTCTCCCTCTCTCCCTCTCTGCTTTCCCTCCCTCTCTCCCTCTCTATCTTCCCCCCTCTCTCTTCCTCTCCCTCTCTCCCTCTCTCTCTCTTTCTCCCCCTCTCTCTCTCTCTCCCTCTCTCCCCCCTCTCTCTCTCCCTCCCTCTCCCCTCTCTCTCCCTCTCCCCCTCTCTCTCTTTCTCCCTCTCTCCCTCTTTATCTCTCTTTCTCCCTCCCCCTCTCTCTCTCTCTCTCTCTCTCTCCCTCCCCCTCTCTCTCTCCCTCTCTCCCCCTCTCTCTCTCTCTCCCTCCCCCTCTCTCTCTCCCTCTCTCCCCCTCTCTCTCCCTCTCTCTCCCCCTTTCTCTCTCCTCCTCTCTCTCTCTTCCCTCTCTCTCCCCCTCTCTCCCCCTCTCTCTCTCTCCCTCTCTCTCCCCCTTTCTCTCTCCTCCTCTCTCTCTTTCTCCCCTATCTCTCTCCCTCTCTCTCCCCCTCTCTCTCCCCTCTCTCTCCCTTCCCTCTCTCTCTCCCCCTCTCTCCCCTCTCTATCTCTCCCTCTCTCTCCCCCTCCCTTTCCCCTCTCACTCTATCTCCCTCTCTCCCCCCTCTCTCTCTCTCCCTCTCTCTCCCCTTTCTCTCTCCTCTCTCTCTTTCTCCCCCCCCCCTCTCTCTCCCTCTCTCTCCCCCTTTCTCTCTCCTCCTCTCTCTCTTTCTCCCCTATCTCTCTCCCTCTCTCTCTCCCCCTCTCTCTCCCCTCTCTCTCCCTTCCCTCTCTCTCTCTCTCCCCCTCTCTCTCCCCTCTCTCTCTCTCCCTCTCTCTCCCCCTCCCTTTCCCCTCTCACTCTATCTCCCTCTCTCCCCCCTCTCTCTCCCCCCTCTCTCTCTCCCTCTCTCTCCCCCTTTCTCTCTCCTCTCTCTCTTTCTCCCCCTCTCTCTCTTCCTCTCTCTCTCCCCTCTCTCTCTCCCCTCTCTCTCCCCACTCTCTCTCCCCTCTCTCTCTCCCTCTCTCTCTCCCCTCTCTCTCTCCCCCCTCTCTCTCCCCTGTCCTGTTCTCCTCAACACACTGACATAGACACATGTATGCACATGAATACCTTGTGGTGTCACTCCACACCTCGATGTGCACTATTCAATCACTGCAGGGTTCTTATTTAAAAATTGAATACTTGAGTGCTTGTTTAAGTGCTTGCAAATTTCACATGGATTACTGATTACTGCAGCATGAATCAAATCTGTACATTAATACAATGCATCACGCTATATCTTTTCAGTAGCCCATTTTGGCCGGAAAATTCATAGCCCAGATTCAAGATTCAATTTTCTCTGCCATTTTCTGATTTATTTTTTTGAAATGTGTTGTTTTTCTCTTGTCTGTTTGAACGTGTGATTGGAACAGCTGCATCCACTTTGTGATAGCTGAACAGATGTAGCCATGTTTACAACAAATTGCCGTTTGCCTCTGACTGAAAACAAAGCATGCGATCCCTGGAGATATACAGCAGTTATTGGTTGAATGATTCTGACTAAGTGCCCCCACCCTGGCGAAGACTAGTTGACTATTTGGGAAGGCCGCCATCTAAGGGCTGGATAGCTCAGATGGTAAGAGCGCTGGTGTGCCAAAGACTAGTTGACTATTAGGGAAGGCCGCCATCTAAGGGCTGGATAGCTCAGATGGTAACTCAGTAAAACAGAAACAACATGATTGTTATGTTTCGCTGAACATTATCTCTTCTTATATCCTTCTGTTTATGAAAATGCTTGTTTTAATTAATTACCGTATTGCCTTTGAGAAAGATCCTGCTAGGATCGAAACGTCAGACTCTCTAACTTTTGCAATTGATGTATATTGCAGGTCATGTTAGTCAGTGAGCAGTTTGCAACAGTTTTTGTATTCACTTCATTACCATATTGTGAATACCAGGATATAAACATGATATAGAATTTTGTTAAGGCAACTTGGACGTCTGCACTAGAAAGCAGGAGTACTTTGAATCCCATCCAAGTTGCCTGAAAACTGTTTCATCATTCATCAGGCAAAGCACTGAGTATTTAGTTCTTATTACATCGAGCAGTGCAAACCCTCATTGATTTATATTCTCCTGGACGCAAGCATCATGTTATATCAACTTGGAGACAACTTAAAGCCCGCGTTTCCACTGGACTTATTTTGGTTAAAGTAACCGAGACCATGGTTACTTTGACCAAAATAAGTCCAGTGGAAACGGCCCAGTCAAATTTCTCTCGGTTACTTTAACCGAGTCCAGTGGTTACTTTTACCGAGCAACCTCTGCCCAGTAAAAGTGACCAGGTAAGTTTAACCGAGCCGATTAGTCCAGTGGAAATGCACCACTCGGTTAAATGCGACTCGGTAAAAAACCACATTCGGCCTATTAACACGTACATGCACTGTGCACAGCGTCTGCTTCATATTGCGCGCCTAAATGTACACACCGTACATTGTGTATCCGGCTGACACTTGACCTTCATGAGCCGTTATTATTGCCAGCTCGGTTACTTTAACCATCGTCTTGGTTAAATGTGACTGACTCAAAAGTCCAAGTGGTAACGACGGTCAAATTTGACTATTAGAAATTTAACCATCGTCTCGGTTAAATTTTAGTCCAGTGGAAACGCGGGTTTAGAGGACATCTTGTTTTCCGAGTGTCGAAATATCCGCTAACCTGTCTGATAATTCTGAAGGTCGTTGAATTTGCTTCTCGAGAATAGCTTGGCAGGGATTGTCTGCAAATTGGCTGGTGTGTTTCTGCCTTTGGTATCGCGATTATCAGCGTATTGCATTGCTACAGGCTTGCATGTAGACAAGCACATTATTCATGGCATTTGTTTGACACTAAGTTCTCATTATTCATGTACATGTAAAAGTATTTCATCTGCTTATATTCAGTAGTCAGCACTAACCAGAGAAATACTGTGGGTTAGATCCTGGCAGGTTGACGTGAAGGATTAAATGGACTTGTATAGCATTATGTACAAGTATCCCTGCACATGTAAATGTGACCCGGCACAGCGACATGAGGAATATCCCACGGTCCCACCAAAACACTTTTTTGAGTGAAAAATGCCTGAAGTAAGATATATCTTCTTAATTCGAGAAAGAAAAAAAAAATTTTTTTTTTTTATTTTCGGAAAGTTAATGAAAGTTAATGTATTTATGTCCAAAGGATTTTTCCGAAATCCGTCTCTAAATGTAAAAAAAAAGAAGGATTTCGGGGGAGTGTGTACTGTTTTCATGAAAATGTAAAGTTTCTGCCTTTTTGAATGGCCGCTTTCGAGGAGTGAGACTGGTGCTGCTATATTGTGTCTGGTACCAAATGAACGAGTGAAGTCCCCTTGTACTATTTACAACAAAGTTCACACGGAAATAATTTTGATATCATTTAAAAGCTAATGGTATACTCTTTCACATCATTAGAAAATCTCAAAATCTCAAAAGTGGGGGTTATTCCTCATTATGCTGTGCCGGGTCACAAATGTGGATTGAACACGTGTACACGTGCTGGCACTGCTTAAAGGCCCAATACAACATTGGGAAGATCGGAAGACATCGATGTCCACAGATTTCCTTCTAATTTACACAGTTTGTAGATGGTCATGATAGAATCCTCATGTTGAATTCTTATGGTCTGGGATGCTGTACTTCCCTAGAAATCTCTACTCAAACATTGACGAATAGGTTATTACCGGTATTTGCAAGTTATAAACTATTTCTAACACCACAGAATGGTGCTAAAACCGTGACCTTTTTTTTACCTTTTTCTACTTTCTCAGATCACCATTTGAGCTAAGACTTTCGCAGGATTGCTTTTTTTGGATATTTTATGGTTTAACACACAAACTGTGGCAATCTTTTGACCTTTACCAATGTTGTAGGGGCCTTTAAAAAGAAACTCAAAATACTGTGCTGGAACAAAATACAGACTATGTACTGTAATAATCACAAATGTTTAGACTGAGTTGGATAGAAAGTAAATGAGATCAGAACCAAAAGTGTAATCCCCTTTTTTAAGGTGCGGGGTGGGGGTAACTTAGTGGCTGGACAGAATTGTTTTGTGTCAGTGAAACATGGCCTTTGTTTTAGCGTGGCAGCGACTATAGTACTGCAGGAAATTAGGCCAATATAGTTTCTCTGTGTTCGTTTCCTTGTAGCCTGCCTCTCAGAATTGGTTCAGCAGTCCAGGTCAAAATCCACTGAGACTGGTGATCAGTTATATAGCATTATGTATCCATTGGTTTGTTTTAGCATTTGCTTCCTCTCAACCCCTGATCTGATCTGTTTGTTCTCTGGCTGAAGGCAATTCTGAAAATCCCACTGATTGATGATGTCAAATATCTGGTCGGAAAAATGGCAGAACTCTCCTGCTCCTCTATTCTTTATCCCACTCCCTCTCCCTCCCTCTCCCCCCCCCCTCTCTCTCTCTCTCTCCTTCCTGCTCTCTCCTCCACTCTTTGCCCATTGTCTATCTATGTTTCCCTCCCTTCTGTCTTGTTCACTCCCCTCCCCTCTCTCTTTACCCCACATGTCTGTCTCTTTTCTACACCCTCTCTATCTCCCCCTCTCTCTCTCTTTCTCTCTCTCTTCCTCTCTCTCTTCCTCTCTCTCTCTTCCTCTCTCTCTCTCTTCCTCTCTCTCCTTCTCTCTGTCTGTTTCACACTTTACCCCCTCTGTCTATCTCCCTCCTTCTCCCTCTCTCCTTCCCTCTCTCTCTCCCCCTCTCTCTCTCTTCCTCTCTCTCCTTCCCCTCTCTCCTTCCCCTCTCTCTTTCACTCTTTACCCTTTCTGTCTACCTCCCTCCCTCTCTCTCTTCCATCCCCTGTCTCTGTCACTCTCTACCCCCTCTCTGTCTCCCTCTCTCTCCTCTCTCCCCTCTCTCTCCCTCTCTCTCCTCTCCCCTCTCTCTTTCACTCTTTACCCCCTCTGTCTATCTCCCTCCCTCTCTCCCCCTCTCTCTCTTCCTCTGCCTTGCTTCCTCTCTCACATTCTCTCTCTCACATTCTCTCTCCCTCTTTCTCCCTCCCCTTTCTATCTTCCCCCCTCTTCCTCTATCCATCTCTCTTCCCCCCTCTCTTCCTCCCCCATCCATTCCCCCTCTCAATCTCTCCATCTCTCTCCTCATGTCCGTCTCTTTACTCTACCGCTCATTTTCTCCTTTCTCTCTCTCTATCTCTCTCTCTCTCGCTGTTCGCGTTGCTAAGGAAAGAGCCGGGCACGCACAGCGGCGTTAAAAAAAGGAAAGCAAGACTGCAGAAAGCCATCAACATTTGTGATATATTGTGTTGAAATAAGATCGTGTGGGCTGCCTTGTTTGATCAGTGAAAAGAACCGGGTCGGTCCCATTGACTATTGTTAATTTGTATTGCATCCACTTTTGGGCTTTGGCCAACGCCAGAAAATGAAAGCAGGATCCTGTTTCATGAAATGCTAGACACGGCACGTCCTGGGTAAATATATTGCTGGCTTGACCCCCCCCCCTCCCCCTCTCCCCCGATCACATGAGTCTAGACGTACATTTCTTAAGAAAGATCCATCGGAAGGATCGTGGCACAAGTCATCTGCTTGATTGTCAATCCCTTCACAGCTTGTCCTGGAAATTCAGAGCGATGGTGGTAACTGGTATTGCTATACGCTGGGCCCACCACATCCAGGCACCACTATTGTCACTAGTGTTCAACCAAGACTTTTCAAGCCAACCACAAAACAATATGTAGCATGACAAAAGCCACGCAGACGTCTGATTGTGCCAGGTTTGACTCACTTGTACGCAGCGTACTCTTATTAAGTTATTTCACAGGTATTGGTTATTTGTGATTGTTTTTAAGATGGCACATTGCATGTATTAAAAAGAATTAAAATATGATGGACATGCAAAGATGGCAACTTTTTCAAAATGAAAAAGTGTAATCCTGTCAAATGATACTGAATCTCCCATTTAAGTGTTGCAGTTACAATTGTGGCAAGATGGTGTTTGAATTAGCTGGCTTTCCAATGCTTCTCACACTATTATCAAAAGGGAATGCCTAATCATACTCATAATTAGTGTAGCTAATATTTCTTGTAATAGACTCCTATTTGGCATAGCGCCCAATATCACATAGAAGCTGCTATCCATCCGCTCTACTTGGTGAAACCCTCACAATCCACATTGATGATATTAATATTCATATTTTCATCAAACTCAAAAGTTAAGAGGACCTGACATTTTAGATCCTAGCAGGACCTTTCTCAAAGGCCTTTGAGAAAGGTCCTGCTAGTGCTAGGATCGAAACGTCAGGCCCTCTAACGTTTGAGATTTATGCATTTCTGGTCATTTTAGTCAATGAGCAGTTTGAAACAGTTTTTGTATTAACTTCATATGAATTCATATTTTCAGATATGCTTTTATTTGCCTGAAGTGGCTTTCCATGCACCCATGTGGGAAGCAGTGTGGAGGCATGTCCAAGGTCACCTGACCCATTGCGTCTCCTTGACAACTGGCACTTATACACAAACAAACAACCGAAAAATGTAAGGTTTAGTAGGTATCTTGTACTGGCCGGGGGCCAAAGATAATGCACAGCGATTTGAGTGATGCCTCATTGAAGCACAAGGAACAATATCTACTTACCATCTAAGAATACAATTGTCCATGTAAAAAAAAAAAAATCTACCTTCAAGTTGGCATCATGAACAGCCATGGAACTTATCTTCTTCCCAACAACTACCCCTCCTGTACTTAAGCCGCGTCCGCACTGGACTTAAAATGGGGAAACTAACCGAGCAAAAGGGTAAATTGACCATTTTAAGTCCAGTGCGGACAGCCCACCCAGGAAGTTTTCCTCCCAGGTAAATTACCCGACTCAAATGGGTAGTTTCACCGACCGACTTCTGCCTGGTTAAATTGACCAGGTCAGTTTAACCGAGCTGAAAAGTCCAATCTGGACACGTCTCGGTAAACGACTCGGTAAAAAACCACATCCGGTCCGGTGCCGGCGCCCCGCATTGCCTCGATACCACGTGACGTGTACGTCCCTGTACACAAGACTCGTGCGGGCGTGGGGTAGCACATGACTACAGTACATGCACATGTACTGTACATAATATACACACACGGCCGGTAGATTGTGTACAGACATCCGGTGAAAGGTCACCACGAAAGCGCCCTCATGCGTTTGTTTGCGCCAGTTGGTTAGTTTTACCGATCGTCTCAGTTAGTTTACCCGAGTTGAATAGTCCAAGTGCGGACGCCTGGAAGATTACCCATTGGAATGTTACCCACATGCTCTGTAAAAAATAAGTCCAGTGCGGACACGGCTTTAAAGGTTTAGTATTACATGTACATGCACATGTACAGTACCGTAGTGGTGTACACTTGTACTGTAGTTCTACATTTACATTCAGTTGGTACTGATGTTATATTTGGAGTTATGGGGACAGTAGGAGATGGTTTACAGATGGAGAATTGGGAAATCTGTGACCCATGTACAGTACATGTTCACACTTGGCTAATGGATTTCAATCATTACTGCATCATTATGTACAGTACAGAACAGTGTACATGTAGGTGTGATTTCACTGGCAGCTGACTGGCTGTCAATAGGTACAGTACTTAATTGCTTTTGCAGTGCATAATCATGTACATTGTGTACATATTATGTACAGAGGGTGCATGATTTCACCAAACCCAGCATTTATCCATGGAGCTACCGTACTGTATTTGTATATAGCTCCATGGTTGATCAAACTATCAGTACTGTAGGATGATGGGATGGGGAAGTGCACCCCAGCATTGTATTATCAAATGGAAATGCTATTGCTATCTCCATGACCCTACATGTACATGTACGTGTACATGTGTACCTGTACTGGAAGTAAAGTTATGAATTGCAAGGCCAGGTGAAACTGACAGTACAGAAACTGATGCACATGTACATGTACATGTATGTATCTTATACATGCACTTTATACAGTACAGTAGTACAGTACACATACATATGTACATGTATGTGTCCTGCATAATACGTGCACATGTACAGTGTGTGTACATGTACCGATAGTACATGTACATGTACCGGTACATGTACATGTATGTTCATTTACACTGTGCTGTGTACATGTATGTATCTAGTGCACTAACATGTATTTGTGCATGTGCATGTATAAGTTAGTGGACGAAATACTTGTACATGTACGTGTGCAAATGCCACTAAAAATCGCATTTATTGTGTCCGCACGCGAAAAAAGAAGAAATGGAGTTTGAATCGCGATTCAGATCGCGATCCAAATAATCACGTTTATTTGGTGTAGTGGAAGCGGCCCTTATGTAGTCTTTGCTTGATGAGTTGATTTTCTGTTCGGCTTCACGTCTCATGAATACACAGCGTCCACATTTGTACAATTCTCTTTCCGCTCTCATGAGGAGTTGGCGTGCTGTACTTTCTGCGGAGGGAGTCTGAAGTGATAGCCTGTGACTTGGGCAAAACCTCCTGACATTCACACCTCGTCTTCTTTGGAATTGCATTACCGGTACCTTCTCTATTTGTGCTGCTGTACCGGTACCCGCAAAGCCCAAATTGTCCGTTTCTCTCTGACCTGACTGCAGATTGGTTTATCCCCTCCCCCCTCTCTGCCAGTAAGTGCTGGCCTGAGCAAATTGGCGCGGTCTCAGCGAGGCTTAATTCCATTTTTGGATGGATTCTCTGTTGGTCCTGGGAAAACAAACTGGGCAAATTGATTGCGTGCGTGATCACGAGCCACCCGCATATATACATGTACAGTGTACTTTCCCATTAGAAGCCAGCTATGGAAGGAAATGGAGGGAGGCAGTAAGGTAAATTGCCAATCTACTAGCATTTTTTCCCCTCTGAGTCTCCCATGAACAATATGCCGGAGGTGCACTGTGACATGTACTGTTCATGCTCAGTGCAACTACATTGTTTGTGCACATACAGTGTAAGCACATCTAGATTCATCTTTGATTGCGATCTACATGTATATGCACTATGTACGAATGTAGTTTGTTGTTATCATTATAATTAGACAGTCACAGTATGCACAGCTCTGAGCATGAGAATGAAATCAGTTTCATTAATGTGATATACATCAAAAATGTTGTAAACTGCTTACTGACTAAAATTACCAAAATGCAAATCTCACAATTTAGTGGGCCTGACGTTTTGATCCTAGCAGGACCTTTCTCTGCCTTTGAGAAAGGTCCTGCTAGGATGGAAACGTCAGGCCCACTAAATTTTGACAGTTTCATTAATCATAGAATGTTTTCTTATTTTCTTATTTGTAGAATATTTTCTGCAGTGTACAGTGTACATGGGCTATACACATCACATACAGTAAACAGGCTTGCTATAATTATAATTTGTACACATTCTTCGTTCATACTATTGTTGTTTTTTCTTTCAAACCTACTGATTTTTTAATTGAACTTGAAAATTGCACAGCCATTCAAATTCAGTTTGCCATTTTGTCCCTCTTCAAATAGCCTTTGAGCAAATCTTTTACATTATAATGCCACAGCGTCTTCTGTTTATGTGGGTGCTTGTGTGTATTTTTTTAATTTATTTTTTATACTTCTCAGCCATTTGAATAACAAAATTGCTAACTATCCAGCTGTTTTCGTGACTTAAATTACCAAAATGGGGAAAAAATTAACAAAAAAGAAGGGTCTGACATTGTGATCCTAGCAGGAGCTTTCTCAAACATCCATTTGAATAATGATTGTTTCTTTCTTTAAGATAAATGAGAGAGAGAGGGAGAGGGAGGTAGAGAGAGGGTAGAGAGACGGAGAGAGAGAGAGAGAGAGAGAGAGGGAGAGAGAGAAAGGGAGAGAGAGAGAGAGAGAGAGAGAGAGAGAGAGAGAGAGAGAGAGGGAGAGAGAGGGTAGAGAGAGAGAGAGAGGGAGAGAGTGAGGTAGAGAGAGGGTAGAGAGAAAGAGGGAGAGAGGGAGGTAGAGAGAGGATAGAGAGAGAGGGGGAGGTAGAGAGGGAGGTAGAGAGAGAGAGAGGGGGAGCGAGAGGGAGAGAGATGGAGATGGAGAGGGAGAGAGAGGGGGAGAGAGAGATAGAGGTAGGAGGAGAGAAAAAGAGAGGGGAAAAGAGAGAGAGAGAGAGAGAGGGAGAGAGGGAGGTAAAGAGAGAGAGAGTGAGAGAGGGAGGTAGAGAGAGAGAGGGAGAGGGAGAGGGAGAGGGAGAGGGAGAGGGAGAGGGAGAGGGAGAGGGAGAGGGAGAGGGAGAGGGAGAGGGAGAGGGAGAGGGAGAGGCAGAGGGAGAGGGAGAGGGAGAGGGAGAGGGTGAGGGAGAGGCAGAGGCAGAGGCAGAGGCAGAGGGAGAGGCAGAGCGAGAGGCAGAGGGAGAGGCAGAGGGAGAGGCAGAGGCAGAGGGAGAGGCAGAGGGAGAGGCAGAGGGAGAGGGAGAGGGAGAGGGAGAGGGAGAGGGAGAGGGAGAGGGAGAGGGAGAGGGAGAGGGAGAGGGAGAGGGAGAGGGAGAGGGAGAGGGAGAGGGAGAGGGAGAGGGAGAGGGAGAGGGAGAGGGAGAGGGAGAGGGAGAGGGAGAGGGAGAGGGAGAGGGAGAGGGAGAGGGAGAGGGAGAGGGAGAGGGAGAGGGAGAGAGAGGGAGAGGGAGAGGGAGAGGGAGAGGGAGAGGGAGAGGGAGAGGGAGAGGGAGAGGGAGAGGGAGAGGGAGAGGGAGAGGGAGAGGGAGAGGGAGAGGGAGAGGGAGAGGGAGAGAGACAGAGAGAGAGAGAGAGAGACAGAGAGAGACAGAGAGAGAGACAGAGAGAGACAGAGAGAGACAGAGAGGCAGAGCGACAGAGAGACAGAGAGAGACAGAGAGAGACAGAGAGAGACAGAGAGAGACAGAGAGAGACAGAGAGACAGAGCGACAGAGAGACAGAGAGAGACACAGAGAGACGGAGAGACAGAGAGAGACAGAGAGAGAGACAGAGAGAGAGACAGAGAGACAGAGAGAGAGAGACAGAGAGACTCAGAGAGAGAGACAGAGAGACAGAGAGAGAGAGACAGAGCGACAGAGAGACAGAGGGAGAGAGACTGAGAGAGAGACAGAGAGAGAGAGACAGAGAGAGACAGAGAGAGAGACAGAGAGAGACAGAGAGCTTGATCTCCCCACCAATATTAATCAGACTGGGAGACTGGACTGAATGTGTGTGGAGGAGAGGGAGACGGGGGGGGGGGGGGGGGTGATTTTCTACCATACAATTACAATCCACTGACTTTCTGAAATAGCCTGAAGATATCTCGAGTGTGGTCTGTCTGTCTGGGGGACTAACCCATATTCCCAGGGCTCTGCATCTTCCTAATCTGTGGAGGAGCTCCTTAGCGTCACAAGATAATATCTCGATGATATTCCTTTTTATGCCGTGACTGATGTGACCTTTTCTCGGGCATATTTTAGAATGGATAGGGGGAGGGGGAGTGTAGCTGTGGCAGGAAATCTGAAAAATATGGATGCACCTGATCACACTGTCCGTGGGTTATAGGCAGGGTTCATGTTCATCTTTTGTTGAGTTACTGCAGGAATCGACTACATAATATTACCGTAGGCTCATTTGATTAGTGGGTTGCTTTTACAACCCTAACGTTCCCCAACCTTACAAAATCCAACACCAGGTTTTGTTGGAATTTGTTGGATTAGGTACTCCAAGGATTGGATACTGCTGCTGAATTTTGTTGGAGTTTGTTGGATCAGGATTTGTTTTTCAAAACAGAGTATCATGTCCAAAACTTAAGTCGAAGACTGCCAGTTTTCATGCACATCACTTTTAAATTGGATGCAGGAAATTAAGACAAAGCCTGGTTTATTGAATTGCCCGATCACGCAGACATCTCGTTAATCATTGACCATGTTTACATTATTGAAGAGAGTGAATTTTACATGTATGTACTTGAATCATGATTGGATTTTACCCTGTACATGTCCACGTCCATGTACATGTAGATATTGAAGGAAGTCATTAGTCTAGTCTACATCCCTTGAGGTTGTGTTCTCTGACTCTTTCTCCATTTTTTTCTGAGGAATCTGAATTCCTTACTTTCCTCCATCAAGAATCCCTTCCCTTGTTTTCCTTCATAATACTGTATACATGTATCTGAAATCCATGATTTTTGTCTAGATGCATGGAGGAATGTGGATTTACTTTCTGCAGTACGGTTCGCTTGCGACCTATCAACAGTGCAATCAGTTGTTTCATTGTCACTTTAATTCACGTCTTGTTCCTTTATTCACCTAAGGAGAAATATAATGGAAATTAACTTTCCTCTGGAAGAATGGAGGAAGGAAAGTCTTATTCCTCCAAGGTCTATGCAAGGACTAGACAAGAAATCTTAATTCCTCATTTTCCTAACATACTGTACATTCAAGACATCCCAGTTCTTAATGTTCCTTCACAAGGCGTCTCAATTCCTCGTTTTCCTTGGGACCTACAAGTAACATGTACACTTATATAAAACAAGGAAAACCAATGCCAAGGTTGTTTTCCTCCATTAGGAATCCTTTCCTTGTCATGGAATCCCAATGCCTTGTTTTCCTCGATAATAAGGAATCATAAGGAATCTTAATCCATGTTTTCCCTAGGAGAAAGCCTACTTCTTTGATTTTTTTTCTTCACAGGGAGCCCAATTCCTTGCTTTTTGTCAATGAGGCTTCCCATTTGCTAGTGTTCCCACACAAGGAATCTCAATCTTCTCATTTTCATTTGCAGATATCAGGGTCCAATTTCATAGAGCCTCTTAAGCGTGAAAATCTGCTAAGCAGAAAAAGTCTTCCTCGTGTAAGCAAGGATTTCAAGCTGCCCTGCAATGTGATGTCCATTGCTTTTGACTTGTATTTCACTCTTCTTTACTTAGCATGAAACATCAGTGATGTTTGGGTTGGCAAGGGGATCCTGTGGCTCATGAGTTTTTGCGCTTAAGCACATTTGGACGCTTAAGCGGCTCTATGAAATTGACCCCAGGTCTTGTCTCTGGCATTGAGTGCTTCATTTGCAGCCGTGGGTGTACATGTACCAGAAGCTTGAGTGGCTTTGGGAGTTGAAGATGGTGGTACAGTGGAACGTCGCTACAAAGGCCGTCGCATACGAGAGCTATCTGCTGAGCAAAAATTCTCTCGAGGTCGTTAGCTCAGCACGTAGCTCACCGTGTGCGCTAAACTTTTGGTGATATTTCTGAGACCAATATCTGTCCTGTTTGATTTTGGCAACCACGTGAATAGGGCGTGCTCTTTCATTGACCAGTTGCTATAGTTTTTTTTGCTCAGCACGTAGCTCAAGTCACCGCACATGGTGAGTTTTCATCCACGAGAGGCGAAAACAAAATCAAATAGGATATATATTGGTCTCACGGCCTCTTGAATTGAGGCAGAAATCTCACCAAAAGTTCAGTGCACACTAGAGCTGCGTGCTGAGCTAACGACCTCGAGAATTTTTTTGCTTAGCAGATACATGTAGCTCTCGTGTGCGGCGGCCTTAACGAATGCCGATATACTGAACATTCGGCTACGACGAACATGCCCTTTGGCTCCCGATGTACATGTATACGTAACGTATATGTAGACCGCTATACCAAACAATTTTCATGGATCCCAGGATGTTCGTTATATAGCGACGTTCCACTGTAGTTGTCTTCTAAACAAGCAAACTTCAAGAGTGTTCTTTTCGCCTCCTGTTTGTCCATTCCGCAGTCGGTGCAGACGTTAAAACCTCAGCTCATTGCAGTCCACATGCAAGAAGTCGGCGGCAAGGATTTTGAACAGTGCATGGGCAACGTGGATGCATTTGTGGAGTAAGTATCACTGTGATCGGTTCCATCAAACTCAATACCCCCTACCAATTTTTTGTAGGATATAACCTGAATCCTGCAAAATCCTGCTATCCTACCTTGTTCAAAGCTCCATGTGACCTGAATCCTGCCAAATCCTGCAGTACTGGATAAGTACTGTGGACCATTGCCTGAATCCTGCCAAATCCTGCACTGAGTTTATGGAGTTTTAGTCCACATTCTAAACAAAGACTTTTTACAGCTTAGAACAATGGGCCCTTTATCGAACGGATAATCTCTTGACAAAAGCCACAACGATGTCCGAATTGTTACCAGCATCCTGCATTTTCCTACAGTGTGTCAACTCTCATGTGCCCTCAATCCTGTAGAACCCTTCTCCAGCACGTTGGTACTAGTAGCCTGTATCCTGCACAATCCTGCAATGTGTCAACTCTCATGTGCCCTGAATCCTGCAGAATCCTGCAATGGGTCAACTCTCATGTGCCCTGAATCCTGCAGAATCCTGCAGAAGGCAAATAGGATTCTGCAGGATTTGGGAAGGTTAGGGTTTTAATAACTGATTGCAAGACAATAGGGATGTTCACGCTGTCCCTCAAAATGCATTTATTGGGATAAATCTCACCTTCGTGCTTTGAGATTCTGAATTATGTTCACTTTTTACATAATGCATATTTTCCCTGAAGTGCCTGAAAGAAGAAATGAATAAACAAAGCTATAGTCTGAGCCTGGCTTTGGTGAAGGCCCATACCGGTACATTGCCTGATCACACAGAATGGAAACAACTCCCAAATGGAAAAATGTATGCTCTCTCTGTCCCTGCATTTTAGAATTACACACCATCAAGCTCCTGAGTATAGGATACTGCTATAAGACTTAAGGCTCTGCATTGGGGGTGATACAATATAGGAGGGTTTGCGATGACACTATGTATAAGGTCTCTTTGGAGAAGAGGTATGGTTCTGAAAAGAACCTGGTGACAATATAGGAGGGTTTGCGGTGACACCATGTATAAGGTCTCTTTAAGAAGAGATATGGTTCTGAAAAGAACCTGGTGACAATGTAGGAGGGTTTGCGGTGACACCATGTATAAGGTCTCTTTAAGAAGAGGTATGGTTCTGAAAAGAACCTGGTGACAATGTAGGAGAGTTTGAGGTGAACCCATGTACATGTATAAGGTCTCCTTAAGAAGAGGTATGGTTCTGAAAAGAACCTGGTGACAATATAGGAGGGTTTTCGGTGACACCATAAATAAGGTCTCTTTAAGAAGAGGTATGGTTCTGAAAAGAACCTGGTGACAATATAGGAGGGCTTTTGGTGACACCATAAATAAGGTCTCTTTAAGAAGAGGTATGGTTCTGAAAAGAACCTGTTGACAATGTAGGAGAGTTTGAGGTGAACCCATGTACATGTATAAGGTCTCCTTAAGAAGAGGTATGGTTCTGAAAAGAACCTGGTGACAATATAGGAGGGCTTTTGGTGACACCATGAATAAGGTCTCTTTAAGAAGAGGTATGGTTCTGAAAAGAACCTGGTGACAATATAGGAGGGTTTGCAGTGACACCATGTATAAGGTCTCTCTTAGAAGAGGTATGGTTCTGAAAAGAACCTGGTGACAATGTAGGAGGGTTTGCGGTGACACCATGCATAAGGTCTCTTTAAGAAGAGGTATGGTTCTGAAAAGAACCTGGTGACAATATAGGAGGGTTTGCGGTGACACCATGTATAAGGTCTCTTAATTTCCAATCAGGAAATGTATCGCCATTGAAAATGACTGCCAGATTGATTAGACATTGAGTAGAGCTAACTACTGCTGATCGCAAAATCATCGTATACACTATCTGTGAAGGAAGGGGAAACTCAAGGTATTCAGTAGGCACTGTGGTCTAGTGCACGGACTCCACGGAGTGATGGTGGGTTACATCCCTGGCATGCTGATGCAGTGTGCGTGCCCCACCGTCTAAACTGAAACGAAACCAGGCAATGCCTTCACCACGGAAGATGTTATCTCCGGGGGAGTCACAGCTGACAGACGCATTTAAATTGTGTCGCATCAAGAGCCACTAAACACGCCGGGGAGCGACTCGTTTCTGTCGAGAAATTAATGGGTTAATGGAGGCCTATTGAAAAAAAAGGAAAAACGCTGCCGTCTAGAGTCACGCCGGCTTTCAATCTTGGGATGGGGTCCGTCTGCGTGCGTCGGCGTGTCAGGTTGTCTGCCCCCCCCCCAACCTCGGCTTGAAGCAGTTTCAAGGCGTCGCTGGTTGACAGCGCCCTATTGCTATTGGCGAAGCACCTGGTCTCATTTCCTTCAGGGGAATTGATGGCCCCTTCTGTCCCTCAACCATCTGTACATTATTCTTCTGGAGTGTCAGGGATGAGTTCCGGATGCAGTTCACCCCCCCCCCCCCCAAAGACTCCTGGAAACACCTGCAGTTCAATTGTGTTTTTCTCACAATTTTCCTCCGCAATTTAAAAAAAAAAGACGACGAAGGGTTGGTGTTAGATCATTTTGCAAGATGCCATTATGCATGTAGATGTATCTATGCCCTTTCCAGATTTTTTATTTTAAAATTTATTTTTTTGCAAATCCGTGGCTTGAACAGTTTTGAAATGTGATATTCATTTGGTATGCTAATTTACATTAGCATCTGGAGGGATCCACACGTTACAGTACGAGCATTGCAGAATGCACTATATATGCAACCCCATAAGAATATCGATAGACAGTGCATCATTAGACAAAATAATTAGATTTGCAGCCCGGCTCAACTACCACTTAATTCATCAATTTTCACAGCGAAGTGATACACTTAATCTTCATTCATCAAGTTGATTATACATTTACATAATCAGCAAAAAAAATAAAAAAATAATAATTTTGAAACAAAATCTGTTAGATTCCGTGTATTCAGGTACCGGTACGTGGATTCATAAACGCACACAATGCAGTGTATATTGTATCTGCAGTTGTACATCTATATTTCCCTCATTGATAATCTGATGGGACCGTGCAATTGCATTTTGATCACTTTGGTTTTGATGCAAAGACCAGCTCAATGTTTAATGAAGATCTTAAAATTTAGTGGGCCTGACGTTTCCGATCCTAGCAGGACCTTTCTCAAAGGCAGAGAAAAACCTTTCTCTGCCTTTGAGAAAGGTCCTGCTAGGATCGAAACGTCAGGCCCACTAAATTTTAAGATTTGCATTTTGTTAATTTTAGTCAGTAAGCAGTTTGCAACATTTTTTTGCAACATCACCTTTTGTTTAATGAAGAGTTAAAATGCTAGAGCTTTTGTATTATTTCATAATAATGTCCAGCTTGTGAGCAACCATTCTCAGCCATGCGCCTCTGTGTGATTGAACGTCGGGTCGATTATGTGTTTTCACGTACTTGCGCTGGAAAGGAAACCATGTCATCATTTATGCCATCGGTCTCTGTAATTCTTAATTTTAATGAAGTATTCATCTTGTTCTGTGTTTGTAGGAGTCTGGTAGACAGTGAGACACTGGCATCCTTCGACCGAGTACTGGTGTTTCTGGACAAGGATTTTTCCACTGTTGATCAGTTTACGGTGAGTATTGCCTACTGACTGGGATAGAGAGGGGGGGGGGGGGTTCTCCTGAAATTTTTGTTGACTTACCTTTGATAATTATTTTTGATTTGGGCTTTTTTTGGGGTGCAATTTTAGTCGGTAAGCAGTTTGCAGCATTTTTGCTTTTTACTTTTCATGTAAAAAAATCAAACAAACAAAGGAAAACCTGACTGGGAATTTTTTGAACAAATTGAAAAAAAAAAAAATTGGCAAAGAAAACTTTGACTAGACCGGGATTTGAACTCGAGACCTCCAGATTAAGGTACTGGCAGCCAATTTCAAGAAAAGTTGCGGAAGTTACGCAACATACAAATGTTGCGTCTGTGTCTTGTGTCTCTATGACTCTTTTCAGCAGTATCTAGCAAAGACAACACAGCAAAATGTTGCGTGAGTTATGCAACAAAATGTCGGTACGCAACAATGGAAGTTTCGTGAAATCGGCTGCAGCTAGTGCTCTTCCATCTGAGCTATCCAGCCCTTAGATGGTGGCCTTCCCCAATAGTCCACTAGTCTCTGGCACACCAGCGCTCTTACCATCTGAGCTATCCAGCCCTTAGATGGTGGCCTTCCCCAATAGTCCACTAGTCTCTGGCACACCAGCGCTCTTACCATCTGAGCTATCCAGCCCTTAGATGGTGGCCTTCCCCAATAGTCAACTAGTCTTTGACACACCAGCGCTCTTACCATCTGAGCTATCCAGCCCTTAGATGGTGGCCTTCCCCAATAGTCAACTAGTCTTTGACACACCAGCGCTCTTACCATCTGAGCTATCCAGCCCTTAGATGGTGGCCTTCCTCAATAGTCAACTAGTCTTTGGCACACCAGCGCTCTTACCATCTGAGCTATCCAGCCCTTAGATGGTGGCCTTCCTCAATATTCAACTAGTCTTTGCCACACCAGCGCTCTGACCATCTGAGCTATCCAGCCCTTGGATGGTGGCCTTCCTCAATAGTCAACTAGTCTTTGGCACACCAGCGCTCTTACCATCTGAGCTATCCAGCCCTTAGATGGTGGCCTTCCTCAATAGTCAACTAGTCTCTGGCACACCAGTGCTCTTACCATCTGAGCTATCCAGTCCTTAGATGGTGGCCTTCCCCAATAGTCAACTAGTCTTTGGCACACCAGCGCTCTTACCATCTGAGCTATCCAGCCCTTAGATGGTGGCCTTCCCCAATAGTCAACTAGTCTTTGACACACCAGCGCTCTTACCATCTGAGCTATCCAGCCCTTAGATGGTGGCCTTCCTCAATAGTCAACTAGTCTTTGGCACACCAGCGCTCTTACCATCTGAGCTATCCAGCCCTTAGATGGTGGCCTTCCTCAATATTCAACTAGTCTTTGCCACACCAGCGCTCTGACCATCTGAGCTATCCAGCCCTTGGATGGTGGCCTTCCTCAATAGTCAACTAGTCTTTGGCACACCAGCGCTCTTACCATCTGAGCTATCCAGCCCTTAGATGGTGGCCTTCCTCAATAGTCAACTAGTCTTTGCCACACCAGCGCTCTGACCATCTGAGCTATCCAGCCCTTGGATGGTGGCCTTCCCCAATAGTCAGCTAGTCTTTGGCACACCAGCGCTCTTCCCATCTGAGCTATCCAGCCCTTAGGTAGTGGCCTTCCCCAATAGTCAACTAGTCTCTGGCACACCAGTGCTCTTACCATCTGAGCTATCCAGCCCTTAGATGGTGGCCTTCCCCAATAGTCAACTAGTCTTTGACACACCAGCGCTCTTACCATCTGAGCTATCCAGCCCTTAGATGGTGGCCTTCCTCAATAGTCAACTAGTCTTTGACACACCAGCGCTCTTACCATCTGAGCTATCCAGCCCTGAGACGGTGGCCTTCCTCAATAGTCAACTAGTCTTTGGCACACCAGCACTCTTACCATCTGAGCTATCCAGCCCTTAGATGGTGGCCTTCCTCAATATTCAACTAGTCTTTGCCACACCAGCGCTCTGACCATCTGAGCTATCCAGCCCTTGGATGGTGGCCTTCCTCAATAGTCAACTAGTCTTTGGCACACCAGCGCTCTTACCATCTGAGCTATCCAGCCCTTAGGTAGTGGCCTTCCCCAATAGTCAACTAGTCTCTGGCACACCAGTGCTCTTACCATCTGAGCTATCCAGCCCTTAGATGGTGGCCTTCCCCAATAGTCAACTAGTCTTTGACACACCAGCGCTCTTACCATCTGAGCTATCCAGCCCTTAGATGGTGGCCTTCCTCAATAGTCAACTAGTCTTTGACACACCAGCGCTCTTTCCATCTGAGCTATCCAGCCCTGAGACGGTGGCCTTCCTCAATAGTCAACTAGTCTTTGGCACACCAGCACTCTTACCATCTGAGCTATCCAGCCCTTAGATGGTGGCCTTCCCAAATAGTCAACTAGTCTTTGGCACACCAGCGCTCTTACCATCTGAGCTATCCAGCCCTTAGATGGTGGCCTTCCCCAATAGTCAACTACCGGTAGTCTTTGACACACCAGCGCTCTTACCATCTGAGCTATCCAGCCCTTAGATGGTGGCCTTCCTCAATAGTCAACTAGTCTTTGCCACACCAGCGCTCTGACCATCTGAGCTATCCAGCCCTTGGATGGTGGCCTTCCCCAATAGTCAACTAGTCTTTGACACACCAGCGCTCTTACCATCTGAGCTATCCAGCCCTTAGGTAGTGGCCTTCCCCAATAGTTAACTAGTCTTGGTGAGAGCAAAAAGACTCACTGCAACCAAAACACTCTCCCCCCACCTCTGACATATGAATTGGCAGGAAAAAGAAATCTTGGGCGATTAGTCGTGGCCAAAAGTGGACATCTTGGTGGGGAGGAGGGCTGCTTTGAGGCATGTAGCCTTTACCCCTAACACCTTCAGCCACTTAAACTGGAAATCACCACAGGGGGCAGGTCAGACCTGATTATTGACAAGAGCCGGCGGTTGGTGGAGCAACAACGTGTAACTAGGAATCACTTCTAGATGGATTGTCCAGCTGGCCTTTAGATTGTCCAAACGGGAGAGGGACGACACGTCCTTTGAGAAAACAGCGCTCCTACTCCTGCCCACTTTGCCCGTGTGCCGCTGCTCAAATGGAAAACTTCCTCTAGAGGTAATCGGGTTTTCGTTTCTCTTTTTTTTTTTTTTTTTTGCCCTTCTTCGTGAAAAGGGCATCAGGGCGAGGTCCTTGTCCCTTTCAGTCAGGGGCCACTCCCGGTCCAGGAAAGGTCAGGCTAATTTGGGCGGGATTCTGTACTTTGCTGTCCCTCATTTAAAAGGGCCTGTATTAGGAGATTAGGTGACGGACAGGTACAGGTACTAGCAGTGACATTTTAAAAATTAAGCTCTTGTCAAAATAGGCCTGTTGCAACTACATCGAGTCAAATAGTCCAATTGCGGACGCCTGGAAGATTTACCCATTGGAATGTTACCCACGGGGTCGGTAAAAAAAAATTCCAGTGCGGACACGGCTTGAGTGTGTAATGGATTCCAAAAAGGATTTATTCAGGCATGCAACTTTTCCGCGGATCCGCGAATTTCCGCGTTTTTTTTAATTCGGCCGTAAAAAAAAAAAATGAAAAAAAAAAAAAAAATGCATCTGGATATTTCTTCTCCCCTAACTATTATTTAAAACACATGCTGAGATCAGGTTAAACAAAACAAACAATTTTCTGGGTGTATGCCTTGAAAAAGGTTAAAATCTGTCTCTCAGCTTAAAGTCATAAGTTGTCACAAACTGCTCAGAATGCACCACAGTGCATCTAGAATCCAACATTTCCCCGGGCCCCAAACCACACGTGGTAAGGGCTTCGTGCTTCGCGCTCGCAGTTTCATTCGGACATTTTCCTCTTTTTTTTTACAATTTAAGAGTTGCATGCCTGTTGATTGATGGCTGTGTGAGTGTGTGCTGGTCCTTGCCCGTGACCCTCAGCTCCTGTGCCCTTTAAACCTATAGCAGCCACTTATCCACCCTTCCCCCTTTCCCTTGAGCCACAGATGAGGTCAAGCTTTT
Organism: Luidia sarsii; assembly: GCA_949987565.1. Taxonomy (NCBI): domain Eukaryota; kingdom Metazoa; phylum Echinodermata; class Asteroidea; order Paxillosida; family Luidiidae; genus Luidia; species Luidia sarsii. The sequence goes on from OX465112.1 coordinate 3,043,600, forward strand.
GACTTCTAAACGTGTTTACCCCCAGGATGGGCTGATTTAGCCCAAAATGTCAACATTTATCTCCCGAGAGGAAAGGAAAGTACCCCAGAGAAGCAATTCAAAGGTCACTACAGCGAGCTGTTTTGGGTCTGTCGGTGATGGTCACAGTGACCTTAGCTCGTACTTGTATCCTAGTCCTACCCAATACTGTTTCTTCGGGTGGATGAGCTAATCAGGTCAGGCAAAGATTGAAGCCCATGGCTTGTTACTACTGTACTGTAGATCCATTCTTTTTGCCAACCAGATTTGACATGTACACCGTATGTACCGCATCCATGTGTGTACAGGGTTCGACAGTTGGACCTCAACTGCCCCCTCCTTCTTCAATTGGCATTCATTTTAAAGTCGGTTTCTTGATTAGTCTGATGGTACACCTAGTACAATGGACATATGTACATTAAAAAATAGCTACAAAGTGGCCTGGGCTGGATTTCACAAAGCCTTACGATGCATCGTAATTCAACTCACGATGGATAACCCATCGTAAGTTGTGACACACCAATGACACCATATGGTTTCTGTGTATCGCTCATCGTCTTCCGATTGATCGTAAGTTACGATGAGTTTGGTAAAAAATCGACGCCTGGTGCCACACATTGGCTTGTGAATCTCTCCACCTCCTCCTCCAAAGAAGTCAAATGCTTCAGGAATCAGGTCGTGTGGTTTGCAGAACTCCAGCATGCTCGCTGTTGCACTATCCCTCGATCATCCACAGTAAAGGTCCCCCCCACAGTAGCGTAATTATTGCCGCTAATCTGGCAATTCTTGTGGCAACTTGTGCCAAAACTTGCGCCAAAAATTGGCTTGAGAATCTCTCCACCACCTCCTTGGCCAAAGAAGTCAAATGTTTCAGGAATCAGGTCGTGTGGTTTGCAGAACTCCAGCTTGCTCACTGTTGTGCTATCCCTCGATCATCCACAGTAAAGGTCCCCCCCACAGTAGCGTAATTGTTGCCTCTAATCTGGCAAATCATGAGGCAACTTGCATCAAAATGGGGTCTTTTTGTCATGCCTCATGTTTAATTTGCTCAAGGGTAAAAAGATTCTTTGTTTAAAACTTGGACAATAGTGGTGCCCGGATTCATAGAGCCCATCATATACCGGTAGTACAACCATAGCAGATGTCCCGGGCACCAAGTGGTTAACCACTGGACCACTGAGCTGGTCGAGGTCATGTGGCAGATTCGAATCCTCGTAGCGGTTGGGGCACCGTGTTGCATCCCAGATCTGTGATATTTGCATCAAAGAGAATGTAATTAATTGAGGATTTGCCCTGCTCGATGTGATAACCACTCATGAGTGCCAAGTGCTCAGGAGACTGACAACGGACAGAGTACACAGTGCCTGAAACGTTGAGTTATCGACTCTTCTCTGAAGCACACTCCAATTTGATATCCTGTTAATTGAAAAAACTGCTTTTCTATGTATGTGTACACACTGGACTTGGTTAGGGATGCTCACCACTCAGTGCTAATTGCTGTCCGGGTAAGTGTCATTCACTCTACTAGCGTTCCGTTGAGGACCGAGCCCCAGTGGAAATTGTCTGGCATGGTTTTTTTTTATTCCATTGTCATCCAATCGAAAAGAAGAAGAAGGGAGTTTGATTGAGGCTTGAAAGGAAATGAGCTTTCTCCAATGCGCTGCTAAGTGCTCGGCTAATGACTGTGTCTGTCTCCATTGAAGGTCTGTCCCCCTCTCGCTCTCTTCTTCTCCATCTCTGTCTCTGCCTCCCTCCCCTCTCCCCCTCTCTCACTTTCTGTCTCTCTCCCTCCCCATTCTCTCCCTCTATCTCCCTCTCCCCTTCTCTATCTCCCTCCCCTCTCTCCCTCTCTGTCTCTCTTCCTCTCTCCTCTCTCCCGCTCTCTCCCCTCTCCCTCTCTCTCTCTCCCTCTCCCCTTCTCTCTCTCTCCCTCCCTCCCCACTCTCCCTCTCTGTCTCTCTCCCCTATCCCCTTCTCTCTATCTCTCTCTCCCTCTCTCCTTCTCTCCCCATTCTCTCCTTCTTTCCCTCTCTCCCTCTCTGTCTCTCAGTCCCCCCTCCCTCTCTCTCCCTCTCCCCTTCTCTATCTCCCTCCCCTCTCTCCCTCTCTGGCTATCTCTAACTCTCCCCTCCCTCCTCTCTCTCTCTCTCTCTCTCCCCCTCTCCCTCCCCCTCTCTCAACCTCCCTCTATCTCAAACTCTCCCCTCCCTCCTCTCTCTCTGTTGTCCCCCAACTACTGACGCACATGTTGCTATGGTGATGACCTCTTATGAGACCAATATTAAGGAGGTTTGTGACCTCCTCTTTACTCTTTTTCAGGACTGCCAGCTCTGGCCCTTTGTCCCCCACCCTCCCCCCCCCAACAACTCTGGACCACCAAGAATTTGTTTTTTGTATTCTCCTCTCCGTGTCTTTGTTGACATTCTGAGGAGACAATTTGACAGTCAGACTTATATATCCAATTGACGGGCGCAGGTTATGCCACATCTTTTGGAATGACTTTTTCACTGGATTGCAGTTATTGCATGTGTGGCCTTGGTTGAGAATGAAAAAAAAAATCACTTGACTGCATTGTGGAGCAATTGAATAGCAACCCTGAGTTCTTCACACATGGGTAATTCCATAAAACTTGTGACATGTTTGTATCCCCACCGACATGTGAAACCATTCAGCCATCCTACATGTACCGGTAATATACAACGTCATGAACCACTTTGTAGATTAAACAACATGCTATACATTAACAGTATGATATACTGTTTACTGTTTGATCAACAGCACATTCCATTAAAGGGATAACACAACATTGGTCGAGGTCAAAGAATAGCATCCATACGTTGTCTGATCCAACATATGCATGAAATAGCTCACCTGTGAACATTTCAGCTCAATACGCCAACCGAGTCTCGAGAAAATTGTGAAAACCCCTTCATTTGTTTCGCGAAAATGCAGCATTCAACCATGGAGGATTCAACGTATTGTTCTGTAAAATTGTTTAAATCTAGGGGTGAGACGTAAACAATTTCTTTTACTCTTTTCTAAAAAAAAAAACAGCATTTAAGGCAGAATTTTTTCAGTGCGAGGTTTCTACCATAACCATCTTCAAATTGTATTTGTTTCATGTACATTTATGTAAATCTGTGAGCATTTCTGTTTTTCGATCTTACCAATGGTGTGTAGGGGCTTTAAGTTGTTGCATTATTACATGTAGGATTTAAAGTTGAATGGTTTTGTATGTAAGTTGGCACACCACAATGTCCCAAGATGGACCCCTGATTTATGGAAATAGCCATACATTGACCAGTAAGAATTGACTAAGTACGTGTCTCAGCATGACATACTGATACTGTATGCGCAGTGTTTATGTTGCAGTAATATTTTAGAAAGTCTAGCACTAGTAGCAGTTCAAAACCATACATACATCTAGACACTGTGCATACAATAGTGATTGTGATTCATGTGTTCATGTGATCAATGTATACAGTAGCTTTAAGTTGACAGAATTCATTCATTCATTCTTTATCATTTTGACCACATCTCGTTTCATTAAGTGACAAGACATAAATACATAGCTTTGTATCTTATAAAGTTCAAGCTTATACAAAATATTTACGGTATACACTTTAGGCACATTATTTCTAATTTGAGATGGAGGATGATGTACTGTAGCTGACCATTTGATGCCACTTGCATTGCATGCATGTACTGTACATTTATTTCTCAAACTGCAGAATTGACAACAGCAAAGGGAAGTTAAGTGGAAAGAAATCCATTCAAATTTAATTTAAGACCCTTCAGATACACTAGCAAAAGAAGAAAGAAAAGAAAGGTCTTTTATAGACAGTCTAGCATTGAATCTTCTGCCTCAGAAAAAAAGTCCTTTTAGGGCCGTTCCCACTACACCAAATAAACGCGATTATTTGCATCGCAATTCAAACTCCACTTTTTTTTGCGTGTGGGAACACAATAACCACGATTATTAGTGGGATTTGAATCGCGATTCAGACTCCACTAAGAGTGAATCTTTTTCAAATAATCGCGTTTATTTGCGACGCGATGTGTGTGGGAACGCTACGCCCACGATGCAATGCGCGCGCATGGCATTTCCTGCCAGCAGCTTACTGCCAGGAAGTGCAGCACAGGGTTTGTTTATACGTTCGTCAGCGAGTCCCGCCATTCCACTTGCGCAACACGACCACATGCTAACTGCAATTGGCTCGCGTTTATTTGCGACGCGATTATTTGGTCTGTGTGATTCAAATCGCGATTATTTCGTAGTTGGAACGGCCCTATTGTTGAACTGCTAGAAATGCCTTTGAGAAAGGTCCTGCTAGGATCGAAACGTCTGCCTTTGAGAAAGGTCCTGCTAGGATCGAAACGTCAGGCCCACTAAATTTTAAGATTTACATTTTGGTAATTTTAGTCAGTAAGCAGTTTGCAACATTTTTGTATATCACCTGCTAGAAATGAGATAGAAGGTCTTGTAAATATCTAAGTTCTTGGTTTTGTTTGTGGACACATTTCCTCTTGATTGAAAGTAAGTGTAGAGCAGTTGAAAAACAAGACTGTACAATGCTGCAGTATGTCCAGACATATATGGCCCATATGGACTAATCAGCTCGGTTAAACTTACCTGGTCACTTTTACTGGGCAGAGGTTGGCCGGTAAAAGTAACCATTCGGCTCGGTTAAAGTAACCAAGAGGAAATTTATTTAACTGCCCGGCCATTTCCACTGGACTAATCGGCTCAGTTAATCTTACCTGGTCACTTTTACTGGGCAGAGGTTGGCCGGTAAAAGTAACCATTCGGCTTGGTTTAAGTAACCAAGAGGAAATCTAACTGCCCGGCCGTTTCCACGGGACTTAGAATGGGAAAAGTACATGTGTAACCATCGGCTCGGTTATTTGACCAAAATAAGTCCAGTGGAAATGCGGCTTTAGTTTACACTGAGCTGACAGTGAGTTGTATTTGCATCTGGTCCTTTCAAAGGGATTTATTTTACAGCGAAGATTTATTTTCCTAACGGTCCAAAAAAATGTTGACCTTCTGCCATGATAAACAAAATCCGGACTATTTGTGAAAGACTTTTCGCTGCGTGCATAATTAGACATAAATTATGAGTTGTAGATCCCAGGGGATTGGATGTACATGTACGCTGTACAAGGACTTGGATTGCAATTTATACAAAGAGCTCTAGTTTCAGAAAAAGGGAAGTCATTTGATTCTGGTCCTGATTATTACAATTTTATTTTGATGGACAGTTGCCATGTCATTTTGTGGTATCATGATACGTTCATACACGTACATGTACATGCACATGTATGTGCATGCAGTGTACTATGTTGTACAGTGCACATGCAAGCCTACACATGCATTTATTTAATGAAGAAACATGCAATGTGCATGTATAACATGAAGGTACATGTACAAGTATACAAGCACCGTTCTCAAATTCAAATTTCATACTGTTTGAGTATAGCATGTATACTTCTACATGCATAATTAATGTGAAATTATGCGGAAAAGATTGCATCAGGAGTAACTGAGTAACCAATCTGGATCTCCGTTTCATCTTGTATCAGTGTTCTGCTTATATTACACACATTATGATTGATTTAGTCTGTCAAAATGAGCACCGTCATTCAATCTTACGCTTTTCATTTGATGTTGCATGTAGTTGGGCGGGCTGTGGCTGTCGGTCTCCATGGCAACGAGGCACCCTGGCTCATTAGTTGTGGTGTGTGTGGCTTGCATTATGGGATGCCTGTGAAATAGGTCTTTGAATTTTGCAGTCTTGGTAGTTGGGGGGGGGGCACCATATTTGCCATATTTGGGTGATGAGGGCCTTTGTCCACACCTAGCCTGAAGTACCGGCACTCTATATTTGCCAGGAAGACATTGTACATCATGTACAGTACATATGCATTGCTGTATTTCATTAGTACCAGTGCGAAATGAACACATGTACATTTACTGTAGGGCCTATACTGTTTATTTGCAAATGTTATATTCCGGCATAGCCATCTAATGAGAGTTTTCATCTAATGAAGGTTTTCATCTAATGAAGGTTTTCATGGTGAGAATAATAGCAGGAGTAATAGGTTTGTGATGACAGCATCTAAAAATCTCTCTTTTGTGAGTATGTGGGGTTCTGAAAAGAACCGGAGGAACTCGATGTTTCCGTCTCCTGAAGACGAGCGGATACTCTTTTTGAAACGTCGAGTTCCTCCGGTTCTTTTCAGAACTGCACATACTCACAAAAGAGAGAAATTTACATAGTGTCACCTCAAACCTATTGCTCAAAGCAATCTACTGCAGCAAACATGAAACCAAATTCTGTTTCATTTGCTATTTTCCGTGATTTAAAATTTCCACATATCTTAAAAAAACAAAATCTAAAAATATCCTACAAGTTAAGGCCTTCCCTAGTCGCTTTGCTTTTGCAAGGAATTGCTCAATATTTGTGCAGTTGAGCCTTGGACTGAGGTACTGTAACAACTACCTATGTATAACAGCTCTTTGAAAGGCATTAATTGAAGGATGAGATGTTTGATTTGATTTCCTCTGTTGAGGTGGCCAAACCATTTTGACAAAGGAAACAAGCCTGCCTTTTATGGCAAGTTTCTGAAGGCAGGGAGTTACTCTGTCCTTCCCCCTCCCCCCTTTAGCTTTGCGGCAGTACGGCAGGAATGCTGTGTGTATATATACCTTAGAAATGGCGCTGCGTAAACAGAACGAAGAGAATTTCACTATATTTAGCGCTTGAGGGTCGTGATGTTGTTCAGCTCGCAGCATCGGTAGTGACACCGTAGCGTACTAGCCAGTGTTGCTTTGGAGAGCCAGTAGAAAATCGCTGTTGGTGACAGAATAACAAGCGTAAACCCGCAAGCCAGAAAAAAAATGCCATGAGCAACTATGGTTGCAGATCGTGTGTAATACTCATCAGTGACTTTATGTTGAGTTTGGGTAATCTTTTTTCTAGATTTTGTTTTATGGTATTCCTCTTTTTTTCCTTTTTTTTTTTAAGGGGACAGCATTTGAAAGTCATACCCAGAATCTGATTATTATTATTATTATTATTATTATTATTATTATTTTTATACATGCAAAATCGCCCAAAACAAGGCTGAAAAGCCACTCAGTGCTAAAGGGCTAGAGAACGAAGGAGATAGAGAGGGACTCAGGAAGGCTGGAGAAAGGAATTGACATTCCCAGATTCACCCAAAGCAAGGCTGTAAAGCCACTCAAGGTTAAGGGCTAGGGAAAGAAGGAGATAGAGAGAGACTCAGGGAGGTGGGAGATAGGAATTGACATTCCCAGATTCATCCAAAACAAGGCTATAGAGCCACCCAAGGTTAAGGGCTAAGGAAAGAAGGAAGTAGAGAGGATTTCAGGAAGGCTGGAGATAGGAATTGACATCCCCAGATTCACCCAAAACAAGGCTATAAAGCCACTCAAGGTTAAGGGCCAAGGAAAGAAGGAGATAGAGAGGGACTCAGGAAGGCTGGAGATAGGAATTTACATTCCCAGATTCGCCCAAAACAAGGCTATAAAGCCACTCAAGGTTAAGGGCTAAGGAAAGAAGGAGATACATGTAGAGAGGGACTCAGGAAGGCTGGAGATAGGAATTGACATTCCTTTTCAAAAAGGCAAGATACATGTCTTATTGATTGAATCAAGTTCTGCTGGCAGTTGTGTCCCTGCGATTTCTCGCCGACTTTGAAGGTTTTTTTTTTTTAGCATGGCTGCTGCATACTCTCCTCCTTCATTACATGAGATGTGTATCTTCTATCTCTCTCTCTCGTCCAGACATTGCTAAATGCAGCTTCCATCTCAATTACAGCCTGTCTGTGCACTCAGGGATCAATGATTACTGTAAATCCCACTCCTCCTCTTAATTGAAATTTTTCCCCCCCCTTGAAATGCGGGGGATGGAAGGCTGTGGAAGGACTAAGCTCAGCTTTAGAGTCCCAGTAGATTATCAATTCTTTTTTTGAGATCCCTGGAGATATACCATACAGCAGTTAATGGTTGAATTGCTTCTGACTGGCGCCCCCACCCCGGCAAATTTAGACTAGTTGACTATTTTGGGAAGGCCACCATCTAAGGGCTGGATAGCTCAGATGGTAAGAGCGCTGGTGTGCCAAAGACTAGTTGACTATTTTGGGAAGGCCACCATCTAAGGGCTGGATAGCTCAGATGGTAAGAGTGCTGGTGTGCCAAAGACTAGTTGACTATTTGGGAAGGCCACCATCTAAGGGCTGGATAGCTCAGATGGTAAGAGTGTCAGTACGTTAATCCAGAGGTCTCGGGTTCAAGTCCCAGACCAGTCAGAGTTTTCTTTGCCTGTTTTTCATTTTTTTTTTTTTTTATAGATTTTTTCATTAAACCAACAGCGGTTAACTGCCACATACAGGATTGATTTAAAAAAAGAAGAAGTTCAAAATATATATACAAAATCAAATATATCAGAAGTTAATAACACAAAAATCACCCAACCCCCCAACTACATGTATTTATATAACAATCTCAAGTTTTTCCCCCTTATTTTGCCTGTGACATTGAGTAAGGCCCTGCTAGGATCGAAACATCAGGCCCTCTAACTTTTGAGAACATTTAGGCCTACAATCCCTACATGTACACTTTACAAGGTTGTTCAATACTTAAAAACCAATACAACAATAATAAAGATAACAGAATCTCCCAGTTAAAAACTCCATCAGAAGTTGAAGATAAATATCTATTAAAGATATCTTTTGCGAAAACGGTGGAAGCGCCAAACACATGGCATTTTCAGTGGAGCTGAGGAAGGTGCAATCCTTGTAACAAAACCTTGTTTGGTCACTTGAGCATGATATGTGGTTAGTGGCTGCCCTTATACGATGCTGAGGTTTATGAAGAGAGAGAGAGAGGGTTAGAATCTGATGTGACTTTGCTCTCGATTTACTAGTCCGTATTCTCAGTCCTCTGCGTCTGTAATCCGAAATCATCATTTTTCCTGAGTTTTTAAGTTGATTTTAAACATTTGGGATTTTCCATTCTGTTTTCCTGAGTTTTTAAGTTAATTTTAAACATTTGGGTTTTTCCATTCTGTTTCCCTGAGTTTTTAAGTTAATTTTAAACATTTGGGATTTTCCATTCTGTTTCCCTGAGTTTTTAAGTTTATTTTAAACATTTGGGATTTTCCATTCTGTTTCCCTGAGTTTTTAAGTTGATTTTAAACATTTGGGATTTTCCATTCTGTTTTCCTGAGTTTTAAAGTTAATCTGAAACATTTGGGATTTATCATTCTGTTCTCCTGTCTGGAAAGAATTTCTGGTAAGGTATGAAGAAGGCATGATATGTGCGCATTTTCACGAACTGAAAAAATAAGAGGATCTGTCATTGCTTCCTAGACTCTTAAGGGAGTGTGTATTTGTCCGTGCGTGCCTGGCACAGTCTCCTGATGATGGGGAGAGCACACACTGCCTGAAAGGTTACCGGCTCTTCTCAGACCTAGGCTCCATCAAAGAGGGTGACTTATACATGTGTACATGGTGCCACAACCAACTTTCCTCATTAAACTCTACACACAATAAACGGCTGCCTTTCTTGAGGACACGGTTTTCGTTTTCGTGAAGATGTCAGAACCTGAGGACTGTTGTTGAGTGCCCTGCACAGGATTGGAGATTGCAAGGGTGACGACTCACCAATGCTTGTATGTACACTACAGAAAAGCAATTGAAATGGGTACACAAGAAATCTGAAGTGGTCATGCTACTGTGCAAACCAGGACTGAGCAGAGGGAGAGGGTGAGGGAGAGGCAGAGGCAGAGGGAGAGGGAGAGGGAGAGGGTGAGGGAGAGGCAGAGACAGAGGCAGAGACAGAGGCAGAGGGAGAGGCAGAGGGAGAGGGAGAGGGAGAGGGAGAGGGAGAGGGAGAGGCAGAGGCAGAGGGAGAGGCAGAGGGAGAGGCAGAGGGAGAGGGAGAGGCAGAGGGAGAGGCAGAGGGAGAGGGAGAGGGTGAGGGAGAGGCAGAGGCAGAGGCAGAGGGAGAGGCAGAGCGAGAGGCAGAGGGAGAGGCAGAGGGAGAGGCAGAGGGAGAGGCAGAGGCAGAGGGAGAGGCAGAGGGAGAGGCAGAGGGAGAGGGAGAGGGAGAGGCAGAGGGTGAGGGAGATGCAGAGGCAGAGGCAGAGGGAGAGGCAGAGGAAGAGGCAGAGGCAGAGGGTGAGGGAGATGCAGAGGCAGAGGCAGAGGGTGAGGGAGAGGCAGAGGCAGAGGGAGAGGCAGAGGAAGAGGATGAGGGAGAGGCAGAGGCAGAGGCAGAGGGTGAGGGAGAGAGTGAGGGAGAGGCAGAGGCAGATGCAGATGGAGAGGCAGAGGCAGAGGCAGAGGCAGGGGCAGGGACAGGTGCAGGGGCAGGGGCAGAGGGTGAGGGAGAGGCAGAGGCAGAGGCAGAGGGAGAGGGAGAGGGAGAGGGTGAGGGAGAGGCAGAGGCAGAGGCAGAGGCAGGGGCAGGGGCAGGGGCAGGGGCAGGGGCAGGGGCAGGGGCAGAGGCAGGGGCAGGGGCAGAGGCAGGGGCAGGGGCAGGGGCAGGGGCAGGGGCAGGGGCAGGGGCAGAGGCAGAAACAGAGGCAGGGACAGGGGCAGGGGCAGGGGCAGGGGCAGGGGCAGGGGCAGGGGCAGGGGCAGGGGCAGGGGCAGGGGCAGGGGCAGGGGCAGGGGCAGGGGCAGGGGCAGGGGCAGGGGCAGGGGCAGGGGCAGGGGCAGAGGCAGAGGCAGAGGCAGGGGCAGGGGCAGAGACTCAATTTATCTGAAACCTGACATTCATTGGCTAGTTGTGTGTATTTTGTGCCCGTGTGGACGTGCATATTTGCTGAGCCTGTATCTGGTTGTTGCTGAGCAGTGTCTTGACAAACACTTGTGTGGATTTGGTGTTTGCTGAGAGCTCTCCTGTCTACATAATCAGTATCTTCTTCCCCATCCATTTGTTAAGACTCTGTCCTGCATTGATGTTATCCAAGTAACCGAGAGGAATGTTTATTGGGCTATTTCCACTGGACTAATCATCTTGGTGGGTTTCACCCCCCAAAAGTTAATTATAAAATTGGGTTAGTCTAACTCTACAACCACAAATCATTCCTTTTGAAGTTTGAAAATCTTCATGGATTTCTTTAGTACAGATGAAAGAGTAATGTACAAAAACTTGCAAGCGGCATACTGACAAAATTTACCGAAATGCAAATCTCAAACTTTAGTGGGCCTGACGTTTCGATCCTAGCAGGACCTTTCCGAAAAGGTCCCGGTAGGATCGAAAGGTCAGGCCCACTAAAATTTGGAAGATGAAAGGTTGAATATCAATTTCTTTGCCTGGCTTGGATGGCCTCTAAACCACTTCATACCAGGTCCTCTAAATTGTGAGTGCAGATGGTGTTGCTGTGCACCGGGCCCCTGAAAATCTGGTCTCTGGTTTTTACTGACGCAAGTCCAGCAGTACAGGTCTCTGTGGATGATAGATATTGATTCTGTACTTTAATTTAATTACACATAATGTATACATGTGCCGCCCAAATGCTTATTCAGGGTATGGATATGCTAGAGCTCACTGTACATAGACAATATTATTGTCATAATTAAGGAAGTAAGTACTTCAACTTGTAAATTATGCAATATTTTAAAACCTGTTTTGCCACTATTAACAAGGGCAGAAGCAGAGGCAGAGGCAGAGGCAGAGGCAGAGGCAGAGGCAGAGGCAGGGGCAGGGGCAGGGGCAGAGGCAGAGGCAGAGGCAGGGGCAGGGGCAGGGGCAGGGGCAGGGGCAGGGGCAGGGGCAGGGGCAGGGGCAGAGGCAGGGGCAGGGGCAGGGGCAGGGGCAGGGGCAGGGGCAGAGGCAGGGGCAGGGGCAGAGGCAGAGGCAGGGGCAGGGGCAGGGGCAGGGGCAGGGGCAGGGGCAGGGGCAGGGGCAGGGGCAGGGGCAGGGGCAGGGGCAGGGGCAGGGGCAGGGGCAGGGGCAGGGGCAGGGGCAGGGGCAGGGGCAGGGGCAGAGGCAGAGGCAGAGGCAGGGGCAGAGGCAGGGGCAGGGGCAGGGGCAGGGGCAGGGGCAGGGGCAGGGGCAGGGGCAGGGGCAGGGGCAGGGGCAGGGGCAGGGGCAGGGGCAGGGGCAGGGGCAGGGGCAGGGGAGGGGCAGGGGCAGAGGCAGGGGCAAGTTCCTAATAGACTTGACCGATGATTGTGAATCTGAATGGAAGTACACATAGTGCCATTTTCAAGTGAAAACTTGCATGAAATAGCCAAAAACAGAAAGAAAGAAATCCTGCCCCCTAAGGCCTCTCCGGGGTTATTTTTAGGAGGGTGGGGGGGGGGGGTGGTTGGGGGGGGTTGGGGAGGGATTCTGTTTACAATTAAAACTTGCAACCAACAATAAGAAGCCATTCGCCTCCATCCCTCCCGTGTCCAGACTAAATCGAGTCAACGGCCATCTTCTAATGCAATTACACGGCCATTTATAAAAGCAGTAATGGACGCCACATGTAGAATACAGGGGCGGTTGGGCTCCTCATCTACAGTACCCCGGTGCCATTGCCACAATGCCACTGCAGCACGCATGTCGTGACAATTAGAATCTAATCACTGTCCTCTACTGCCATCCCTAAGAGGGGCAAGCTCAAGAGAGTTATTGCCTCTCAGGGAAAGGAGGAGGAGCTGTAGGGAGAGGGGAAGGGGATGGGGCACGACTGGAAATCACTGCCCATGCAATTTGACAACAGAGTGAAGTGAGTAATGGCTAATTAGTGGATGCCTTCAGTCGTGTTTACTTAGCATTTCTGCATCGCAATCTATGCACAACAAATCACGAGTGTTTGCACTACACCAAATAAACGCCATTATTTGAATCGCGATTCAAACTCCACTTTTTGGGGGATATGTGGACACAATAAATGCGATTATTAGAATCGGACTCTACTAAGAGTGACACTTTTTCAAATAATTGTGTTTATTTGGGAGGCGGTGTGTGTGGGAACACCCCACTGAATCCCACTGGGTTTTTTTTAATCCCACAGTGCACCACTCACGCTCTGAATGACTGGAAGTGCTGCGCTTTTTTATGTCTCCCTGCGTGAGCCACCCTCAGGACAGCAGTTGTTAATGCAAATTTAATCACTTATTAAAACAGTTTGCCGTAATCGCTTATCAGCTATGTCACACAATCTATATACAATCAATTATATCTATTCAGTTGCTGTATGACTCTATGGGTTTCCCTGAGTCAAAGTTGGATGGTAAGCACCCCAATAAAAGATTTCAAATATAATTATAGGCCTACATGTACTTCTCAGTTTTTAACAGTCAGGATCAGTTGGAAAGGTTTTCGAATTTCCTTTAAAATACAGGCTCTCAATGTTGCTCAAAATTAATTAGCGAAACCATACTATTTAATATAACTTACAGGAAGGTGTAAACGGTCCTGGCTTTTGGGTGTCAAGGCTTGCGTCGGTTGCTATCTAGAACACTCAGTTGTTCTCGATGATCTCACAGAACTTAATCTGGACCTAGCTCTCACTAGCTATAGGTCACTTCAGAACTTAATCTTGTATAATCGACTGTCGAGGCTGGCTATGCTTGCCCTCTCCTCACAGAAGCTCAAACGCAAGTGTCAGCCTATTCCCTCTTCACCTCGAAAATTCCCCAAACCCCGCGAATTTGACGTCCCGTGACATTGGACGATCTATTGTTTACCTTGTTAACCCGGTTTGCTAATAAAAGGGGCAGTCACCCTTAGATTCTCTAGCCAGTCAGATATCTTAATTTCCCCCGCGAAACTAAAACGTTTGCATAATAATAGGGATTAAATCCTCTCCCAATCGCTACGTGTAAGCCATATGGGCAGTCACTATTAAAGTTATGTTTCTTAAACACCCACCTGGGTTTTTTTCAGAGTAATTCATCTTATTTATAAGTTCACCTTGTGACACCCACCATTATTTGCCACCATTATTTGCAACGTGATTTTTTGGCCTGTGTGGACACGACAAAAATAAATCTGGTTTTTGAATCGCGATTATTTTCGTAGTGGGAACGGCCCTACTGTCTGTCTGCAGTTCTGGGGCAAATTTCATGGGGCAACATCAGCGTAAAAGTTCTGTTCAGCGTGAAAAGTCTTCCTTGTGTAAGCAGGATTACAGACCGTATTGTTGAGTGAGGTTAGTTGCTTTGGACTTGTATTCCACCCTCCTTTTCTTTGTGAAAAAGTGAAATTTGAGTCGCCAAGCTGATCTTATGAATCATGATATTCTGTGGTTCATTGCGTGCCTTGCAAAAGGGCAAAAGGGAGGTGAATTTGTGTAATGTCCCATTAGATTCTATTTTGTACACGCTTCCATCCTATTCACATTCCATGTTCACATAGTACATCATGATGACGTACAAACTAATTAGGAAACGGAAATCTATGAAACGGACTAGATGGAATTCGTTCCCAGCAGAAGGGCATAAGGTGATTTTAGAATCTGAACGCACACGTACATGTATGCCCTTTTGCAGGGCACCCAACGATGTACATGTACCAGTACATGTTCATTGTATATCACACGCTATGTATTATGTATTTAGGTGAGCTTCAAGACTCCTCCCTTCTGTCTGAATAAAAGAAAAATCGATATGTCACAGTGGTTGGCAGTTTGACGGCACACTTTGACTTTCATCTTTGCAGACCATCCTCGGAGTAAAAAAAAAAATATGCTGAGAGGGGCGATTTCAAGAAGTCCCATTCCACTTAAATCCGCTTCAATCCTTCCCAATCCTTCCCAAATCCCCCTGATCCATCTCTGGGAGAGGATCGAAGGATTTCGTGAAGGAATCTGATGACACGGTCGGAGAAGCACAGGCCAAGGGCCCAGTGGCATTGCAGGCAGACTCTGAAGTCTGCTATGAAGTCTGGGGATTAGGAAATATTTTACCACCCCCCCCCCAAAAAAAAAAGACTTGAGGCTATTCATGGTAGAAGTTCTGTTTACGAGGAGGTTTTGCAGTGAGAGCATGCAAAGGGCTGCTCTTTTGTGAGCGAGTCTGGTTCTGAAAGAAACCGGAGGGTTTCACTCGACGTTTTGATCCGGGCGCTCTATTCATGTTTCTTTCTCCTGAACATGAACAGAGCACACTGCTCTAAATGTCAAGTGAAACCCTCCGGTTCTTTTCAGAACCGCACTCGCTCACAAAAGAGCAACCCTACATGGTGTCACCGCAAACCTCCTAATGAACACTTTGCAATTTCTGCTAAGGTTTTTTTTTTCAAAATCTGCACTAAATCATCTCTTTGATGGGAAGTGAGGTGAATGTCAAGTTTCAGATAAATCGAGTGTCTGCCTCTGCCTCTGCCTCTGCCTCTGCCTCTGCCTCTGCCTCTGCCTCTGCCTCTGCCTCTGCCCCTGCCCCTGCCCCTGCCTCTGCCCCTGCCCCTGCCTCTGTCTCTGTCTCTGTCTCTGTCTCTGCCTCTGCCCCTGCCTCTGCCCCTGCCCCTGCCCCTGCCTCTGCCTCTGTCTCTGCCTCTGCCTCTGCCTCTGCCTCTGCCCCTGCCTCTGCCTCTGCCTCTGCCTCTGCCTCTGCCTCTGCCTCTGCCTCTGCCTCTGCCTCTGCCTCTGCCCCTGCCCCTGCCTCTGCCCCTGCCTCTGCCCCTGCCTCTGCCCCTGCCCCTGCCCCTGCCCCTGTCCCTGCCTCTGCCTCTGCCTCTGCCTCTGCCTCTGCCTCTGCCCCTGCCCCTGCCTCTGCCTCTGCCTCTGCCTCTGCCTCTGCCTCTGCCTCTGCCTCTGCCTCTGCCTCTGCCTCTGCCCCTGCCCCTGCCCCTGCCCCTGCCCCTGCCTCTGCCTCTGCCTCTGCCTCTGCCCCTGCCTCTGCCCCTGCCTCTGCCTCTGCCTCTGCCCCTGCCCCTGCCTCTGCCTCTGCCTCTGCCTCTGCCTCTGCCTCTGCCTCTGCCTCTGCCTCTGCCTCTGCCCCTGCCTCTGCCCCTGCCTCTGCCTCTGCCCCTGCCCCTGTCTCTGTCTCTGTCTCTGTCTCTGCCTCTGCCTCTGCCTCTGCCCCTGCCTCTGCCCCTGCCTCTGCCCCTGCCTCTGCCCCTGCCCCTGCCCCTGCCCCTGCCCCTGCCCCTGCCCCTGCCTCTGCCTCTGCCTCTGCCTCTGCCTCTGCCCCTGCCCCTGCCTCTGCCTCTGCCTCTGCCTCTGCCTCTGCCTCTGCCTCTGCCTCTGCCTCTGCCTCTGCCTCTGCCTCTGCCTCTGCCTCTGCCTCTGCCTCTGCCCCTGCCCCTGCCCCTGCCCCTGCCCCTGCCTCTGCCTCTGCCTCTGCCTCTGCCCCTGCCTCTGCCCCTGCCTCTGCCTCTGCCTCTGCCCCTGCCCCTGCCTCTGCCTCTGCCTCTGCCTCTGCCTCTGCCTCTGCCTCTGCCTCTGCCTCTGCCTCTGCCCCTGCCTCTGCCCCTGCCTCTGCCTCTGCCCCTGCCCCTGTCTCTGTCTCTGTCTCTGTCTCTGCCTCTGCCTCTGCCTCTGCCCCTGCCTCTGCCCCTGCCTCTGCCCCTGCCTCTGCCCCTGCCCCTGCCCCTGCCCCTGCCCCTGCCCCTGCCCCTGCCTCTGCCTCTGCCTCTGCCTCTGCCTCTGCCCCTGCCCCTGCCTCTGCCTCTGCCTCTGCCTCTGCCTCTGCCTCTGCCTCTGCCTCTGCCTCTGCCTCTGCCTCTGCCTCTGCCTCTGCCTCTGCCTCTGCCTCTGCCCCTGCCTCTGCCCCTGCCCCTGCCCCTGCCTCTGCCCCTGCCCCTGCCTCTGCCTCTGCCCCTGCCTCTGCCTCTGCCTCTACCTCTGCCTCTACCTCTGCCTCTGCCTCTGCCCCTGCCCCTGCCCCTGCAGGGGCAGAGGCAGAGGCAGGGGCAGACACAAACGCAGAGTCAGAGGCAGAGGCAGAGAGACACATACAATGTAGCACATGTACACTTTACATGTACACCTGCACCTTGTAATTGGCCTTGTGTGAGCAATAGAGGGCAGTATTATAGTTATACAGACCTGGGGTTGCTTGTTTTCTTTTCCAACACTGTGCCTCACTGTTTTATCAGCTGCTCCAGTAGCGGTACCGATTCGTTATATTGATAGGTTCAATCATAAGTACTGCATTGTAAAATAGGTCTTGCTTTGCACACAGCAAAACTGATGAAGCTCCCCTTCATCAGTTTTGCTGTGTGCAAAGCAAGACCTATTTGTCCTATGCAAACCAGAAGGCTTAGCACACAAATACATTTTTTTCTGTAAATGATTAGCAAAGTTCTTGTCATTGTAAATGTACATTATAACCAAAATTGAAAAGCATTTGGCCATATTGATATTTCTCCTAGAATTCACACTACTACTGTAGAAAGTGTTGCATGGTTTTCCCTGCAGATCAAACTGTAAGGCAGACCGCCTCACACTTCTGATGAACCACCTCAGGTGTCAACGTGTCTCCAAAGTGCATGGTGGCGCTCTTTACTTCCAACCCTACTGTTTTAAAGCCCCTACACTACATTGGTCGAGGTCAAAGAAAAGCATCCATACGTTGTCTGATCCAACATATGCATGAAATAGCGCACCTGTGAAAAATTCAGCTCAATCCGCCAACCGAGTCTCGAGAAAATTGTGAAAACCGCTTCATTTGTTTCGCGAAAATGCAGCATTCAACGCCGTAGTGTTCCGAAAAATAGTTTAGATCTCGGTGAGACGTAAACTATTTGTTTTACTAATTTCTCCCAAAATACAACATTTTAGGCAGAAATATTTCAGTGAGAGGTTTCTACTATAACCATCTTCTAACTGTATAAGTTTCATGTAAATCTGTGAACATTTCTGTGAACATTTTTTCGATCTTACCAATGCTGTGTTGGGGCTTTACCATTGGTAAAGGTCTTAGAATCGCTTCCATACTTTGTCTATTCCAGCATATGCATGAAATAACACCTGTGAAAGTTTCAGCTCAATCCGTCAACCATGTCGCGAGGAAATGATGAAAAACTGGCTCATTTTTTCATCAAACTGTTTCAGCTTCAAGGTTCATGTAAAATGTACCTAGCAGAATTTTCAATAGTGCCACCATGGTGCCACTGTGCATTTAAACTGGAAAATTGTGAGTAAATCTCGAAACAGTCGTCGGTAATTACGAATAGAACATGTTGAATTGTGCAAATGGTGTGTAGGGGCTTAAAGGCTGGTATTAAAGCATGTTTTTTTTCCCAAAAGTCGTTTTAAAACTAGCGTTGGAAATTCCCACAAAATTCAACTTTTCATGAAAATGGCAGCATTCCAAGCGCTAAAAGTTCACAGCATGGTCTGATACAGTTGGTATTTACTTCCACTTGAGTAAGTTACTTAAACAAAATTTTGTCAAGTTGAAATTTGGATTTGTGGCAATTGTGTGTAGGGGCTTAAATATGGCAGCCTCCATGGCATTACAGTCTGGCGCCCCCTATTGTCCATCTACAGGTTATAATTATATGTCTATCAGCAAACTGACTTTGCAACTTCACATTTTCATGAAAACAGTACACAAACACTGCCTCGAAATCCTCGTTTTTCCAACATTTAGAGACGGATTTCGGAAAAATCCTTTGGACATAATATCCTCCACTACATTAACTTTCCGAAAAAAAAAAAAAAAGAATGATTGAATTGAGAAGATGCTTTGACTTCAGGCGTTGTTTACTCGAAAAGTGTTTTGGTGGGATATTCTTCATGTCGCTGTGCCGGATCACATATTTGAGAGAGTATTTTGTCAAGCAGGAATGAGCCAAAAATCTTTATGGTCACCAACACATACATACAGAATCAGAGTATGAACCGTGCAACATTGTTTGTGCAATGATGGAGGAACTTATAACTTATTAGTTATTACCAAAACGTTGAACATGAACTTTGTCCCGTGGTTGTTCAGAGTGGCCTGTTAATAGTGGCCTGCATCCTGGTCTGAACTGTGTAAGGACTACAGCGCCCCCATGAGTTTGAATGATATGAAACAATCTCACACCTTTGACATGACACAGCACTCAATTTAATAGTAAACACACAAGATGATAACACGCATGCTTTTTCATCTAGATTTCTTATCCAAACAGAAACACAAATCAAATAAACTGCTAGATTAATTCAATATTTCTGGTCAAAGTTCTGATGGAAATTGAAAAAAAAAGAGCTATGTACATATTTTTAGATAGAACCAGGTATCACACTGTTTTTCACAGCTTTTTTTTTCAAATATGTTTATGCAGCTGATAAGATGCCACAGTTTTCTAGCTGCTTAGTCATTCCAGTTGACAAGGTCATTGTGTTTCACTGGTCTCTATCTGCCCACTTCATTCCTGCAGTTTCTTTGCATAGCAATCATTTGGCAAAGGACATGGGCAATACTTGATAACCCCTTGCTCGTATTGCCTGGTGGTGACGTCTGACGTCACTCCGAGAATGACGAAATAACGACTTTGGTTTTGACCTCGGTAGCTCGGTGTCTGGGATGTCCCAGGCCCATATGGATGAATAGCTCAGATTTTGGAGCACCGGTTAGTTTAGTTAGTTGGTTAAAGTCAAACAAACTAAGGAAAAACTGACTGGGAACTTTTGAACAAATTGAAATATTGGCAAAGAAAACTTTGGCTGGCAGAGACTAGTTGACTATTTGGGAGACCAACGTCTAAGGGCTGGATATGTCCTGGTCCAGTCAAAGTTTTCCTTGCCAATTTTTCAGTTAGTTATTTAGTTAGTTACTGTTCTTAAAATTTAGTGGGCCTGACGTTTCGATCCTAGCAGGACCTTTCTCAAAGGCAGAGAAAGGTCCTGCTAGGATCGAAACGTCAGGCTTACTAAATTTTAAGATTTGCATTTTGCTAATTTTAGTCAGTAAGCAGTTTGAAACATTTGTGTATATCACCTAGTTAGTTACTGGTACATGTACAGTACTTAGCTAGTTTGTTAGTTTAGCTAGTTACTGCATAGGTTACTGGTACATGTACAGTATTTAGTTTGTTAGTTTAGCTAGTTAGTTAGTTACTGCATAGGTTACTGGTACATGTACTTAGTTTCAAAAGTTTGTTAGTTTAGTTACCGGTAGTTAGTTTGTTAGTTATTTTGACGAAAGGGCAAAGAAAACTTTTGATTGGACCAGGACTTGAACTCGAGACCTCTGGTTTTGCGTACCAGCACTATTACCATCTGAGCTATCCAGCCCTCACATGGTCACGTGACTTCCCAAATAGTCAGTCTTTGTGGGGGTGTTAGTTAGTTAGTAGGTCCTCCTCACTGGATCAAAAGGATCAAAACTTCAGACCCTCCTAATTTTTGATGATTGCCTTTTGGCCATTTTAGTCAGTAAGCAGTTTGCAACATTCTTGTATATTACTGTAGTTACATGTAGTTAGTTACATGTACATTTATTATTATTTATTATTATTATTTATTCGGCCAAGGAAAACAAACAAGAAGTACATTCAAGGTGAGAAAGGTCATACAGTCTATATCACGGAAATTCAAGATGGAAGATAAATTGATGAATAAATACCAAACAAGGAGAATATTATGCACACATGTATCAGAGATGTGATAGGTCGGGATGAGAAGGGGAAGAGATGGGGCAAGGACTGGGGATGAAGGGGAAGAGATTGGGCAGGAGGGTAAGAGGGAAGGAGTAAACAAGCAGAGTAAGGACAATCCAATCTAAGATGGCCAGGAGGAACAAAAGGGACTCAAAAGCCTGTTCCTCCAGTCCTAGGTTGGTAAGTTACATGTATGTACTTAGTTACGTAGTTAGTTATGGTAGTTAGTGAGTTAGTTACGTTAGTTAGTGAGTTAGTTATCACAAGTGGATCGTTTGGGGCACCACAGTTGACCTGACAAACCTGCTCCTTTCATTCTTCGGTCTCCACCTCTCCTCCATGATGTCAGTCACCCAGCCTCCCGCCTGTCCACTCCAGTAATTGTCCTGTCATCTGTTTGTCTGTCTGCCTCTCTTCCTCCCTCCTTGCACTGTCCCCCGCTGGTTGGCGAGGCCTGAAGATCTTGTTACTTGCACGTACCTTTTTTTTAAATCCAGAGGTGTCAGGTTGAAATTCTGGTGCAGATTCAAAAGACTTCAACAAGATTCTTGATAACAAATCTTTTGGCTAGAGTTATGGTCAATAGATTCATGTAGAAAATAAGCCAGTACCAGTATCTATTCTATGAATTCTTTGGAGAAACCACTCTGCAGTAATTGGACAGCATAAGTTGTATTTCTTGTAAAGAAATTGGCTACGTTCAGACAGCGTGTTAGTTTAAAACCAATCGAGTTAAAACGCCTTCAAATCACGGGGGGCGAGCCTTAAATGTCAAACTCTGTGCGTTCATACAGCGTCCTTCAGCAAGCAGTTCAAACCGGTTCGGTTTTATTTTCGGTTTTAAAAGGTCACGCACTCTCTGCCCCACATCCAGTGCGAACTTCCGCTTAAATGCATAAAGCGTGCGCTACACACACATCGTGCATTATTACCCGTTATGCAAGCTGCGCGTCAAGGCGCGTCAACATCGCTGCCTAAAACCGGATGCTGAAAGGCGATTGTGTCCAAACAGCGTTTTAGCGACTAATTAATCATTACCCGAGCAGTTTTAGCGCTAAACCCTCCTCTCCAGCAGTTTTAGATTTGCGTTTTAGCGGCGAGTTAAACTTGATCGATCTTACATTTTTTAACGATCTGGTTAAAGCCCCTACACAACATTGGTTGAGGTCAAAGAATAGCATCCATACATTGTATGATCCAACATATGCATGAAATAGCACACCTGTGAACATTTCAGCTCAATCCACCAACCGAGTCTCAAGAAAATCTTGAAAGCCGCTTCATTTGTTTCGCGAAAATGCAGCATTCAACGTCGTACTGTTCCGAAAAATTTTCTTAAAATATTTCTTTTACTCATTTCTCCCAAAATACAACATTTAAGGCAGAAATATTTCAGTGAGAGGTTTCTACTATAACCATCTTCAAACTGTATAAGTGTCATGTAAATCTGTGAACATTTCTGTTTTTTGATCTTACCAATGTTGTGTAGGGGCATTAAAACGGTAGTTTGAAACAACCAAAGATGCAGATCTTAGAGACGGTCCCCGCTGGGATGGAAATATCAGATCCTCGTAATTTTGGATAGAAAAAAAAACCCCAACAACTACATGCAACTGAAAGTAAGGAAACGATTATTGCAAACTATCGACTGACTTGTATCACCCGAATGAAAACCGAACTGAAATCTACATGTAAGCATCTGAAGTTTTGATAACAGTCGAACCTTTGTCAGAGGCTCTCAGAAAGTTCCAAACATCTGGGATCCAAACATCGGGTGCTTAATTTAAAAAAAACAATTTTTTTTTATTTTTTTATTATTATTCTTCTTATTCTTATTATTATTTTTTTTTTTGAGAGAAAAATGGTTAAAAGTCAAGAGTTTGAGCCACAATTATTATTTCCACAGTATTGATATAAGGAGATTGATATGGGATAGGAAAGGTGTTAATGATACTAGAGACACCTGTGCATACACAGGGCACCCAATCAGTAGCGCACGGCTACCACCGAGACCTCATTGGGGTGTGTGCTAATGACAGCCAGTCTTTGTCCCATCTAATCTACATCATCATCATTACACCTCGGGGTTAGACTATTAACTGTGGTCCCTGCCCCCCTCTGCCCCCCCCCCCCCCCTGCCCCCTCAATTCCAAACTCTGTGGTTTGAAGGAAAAAAGGAAGCCAAAAAAAGCGCCCAACATGAGTGTCAGACAAGACATTAATTATTGACCTATGTGTGAAATGCCATACTGTCGTCATAGCTTCTGCACTTTGACTAATCACACGATTGGATTGTTCCGGGCGATTGAATGCCTGGTATCTGTGAGGTCTGTCCGCCCTGTCTAAATGGATCTTTTATAGGCTTATGTTGTTGTTTGTCCTCTCCCCTCCCCCTGATATCTTTGCTAGTTGATGGAGGTGTTGACACAGAGGTGTGAAATATGTCATTATGTGTTGACTGAGTGATGGGACCCGGGATGAGGGTGCTTTGAATTGGTTTGCTGTTTAGTCAACAGTTTAGGTCCGTCTGAAAATCCTTTTCAACTGGTTTGAACCAAACCCCCATGTCATCTCAACATGAATTGAAACAGCCTACAGTCTTGCCAGTGAGCAAGAACATTATGACGATGTATACAAGGATGAGATTCTTCCGACTTTTGGCAGAATTCCGACATTGGTACTTTGACTTATAATTTCAGTTCCGACTTTTTCCGATCCGTGGTCCGGAAAAAAAAAAATGTAAAAAAATAAATAAATGCTACCAACAGTAGTAACACATACTACTTATGATAAATGTCAGGCAATTTCCAATACCATGCAATTTCCAATACCTTTGACACTGATTGAACAACTGAAAACTCAAAAATGATATTCAAATGATGATGTTTTGTTTTATAAAAAGATGGTTCAAGTGGTCAGAAATGGGCTCAGATTGCACCACAGAGCGTCTATAATCCAAAACATTTTTCAGCCCCTTAAGCGGGACCCGAACCCCACGCCGTAAGGGCTTCGCGCTTTGCGCTCGCTTTTCCAGGACGGAAAATTTCAGACATTTTCATTTTGGGAGAATCTCATCCCTGTGTACATGTACAGTACATTGAGCTCAAACTTGGAATTTACACACAGTATGGTAGGAAGGTCTGTTTCATTGCAGTTCTACAGGGGCTTTCACACTAGACAAAATCCATGGGGATTTCTCGAAAATTCCCCCCGGGGAATTCGGTCGGTCTGTTCACACTACCAATAAAATTCCTTGGGGAAAAGCTTTTCCCCCGGGGAATGTTAACCCCTGCTCGGGAGTACGGGGTAGAAGGAGAAAACCCCGGGGGTTTGATTGTTTTCCCCGGGGGAAATGCAACTAGTGTGAACGGCAGCGGGTTTTTACTTACCCTCATCTGTTTGCGTCCATCTGGGAGCTTCAGAAAGTGCGTCCTCTGTTTACACATTCCCCGGAGATTGATTGACAGTGTGAAAGGACCGTGCATACATATTCCCGGGAGTATTCCAAATGGGTCCAGTGTGAACGGTTGCGGGGATGACGGTGGGGTAGAAAATCCCCAGGATTTGTTCCCCTGGGGATCGGCTCTGTAGTGTGAAAAGGGCTTATCATGTGAATTTGGGAGTGTTTTGGCCGTCGTAACTAGGAATTGGTTTACCTGTGAACCCCCCTGACATTTTCCTTGGCAATTCATTTGCAGATTATCATTTCACTTAATTACTGGACAATGAATGCATTTTTGTTTATCCACTGTTCTTTCTCTTCAGGCTCTGGGTAATATCTACTTTATTCACGAATCACTTCAGAATGTGCAGCTCTATGACTTCAAAAGTGAGTTGCATGATTCTTAACCCTAACCCCCTGGTACTGTTTAGATAGGGAGAGAGAGGGAGAGAGAGAGGGAGAGAGAGAGAGGGAGTGAGAGAGAGAGGGGGAGAGAGAGAGAGAGGGAGAGAGAGAGAGAGAGAAAGGAAGAGAGAGGGAGAGAGAGAAAGGAAGAGAGAGAGGGAGAGAGAGAGGGAGAGAGAGATAGGGAGAGAGAGGGAGAGAAAGAGGGAGATGGAGGGAGGGAGAGGGAGAGAGAGGGAGAGAGAGAGAGAAAGAGGGAGAGAGAGGGAGGGAGAGAAAGGGAGAGAGAGGGAGAGAGAGGGAGAGAGAGGGAGGGAGAGAAAAGGAGAGAGAGAGAGAGGGAGAGAGAGAAAGGAAGAGAGAGGGAGAGAGAGAGAGGGAGAGAGAGATAGGGAGAGAGAGGGAGATGGACGGAGGGAGAGGGAGAGAGAGGGAGAGAGAGAAAGGAAGAGAGAGAGAGAGGGAGTGAGAGAGAGAGATAGTGAGAGAGAGGGAGAGAGAGAGGGAGAGAGAGGGAGAGAGAGAGGGAGAGAGAGGGAGAGAGAGGGAGAGTGAGAATGGAAGAAAAAGAGGGAGTGAGAGAGAGGGGAATAGAGAGGAGAGAGTGATAAAGAGTGAGGGAGGGATAGAGAGAGAGGGAGAGAAAGAGAGGGGGAGAGAGAGAGAGAGAAAGCCTAAACATGGATCTCATTTCAAGGTACTGTACTTCTTCTACAGATTCTCTGCTTTAAAGCAATTTAACTCTGTCACTGTCTTCACTCAGTCCCATCTTTCCTTGTTTGGTTATGCTGATTTCAGCGCTCCTACTGTTGTTTGTTTCTTTGCGTCAACAGCCTGCAGGTTCAGCACTGTTCAGGGCCGGAAGTGTGTCAATTTATTAAATAAGAAGGCGTTATGTGAGAAGGCAAAGTTCCCCCAGAATTTCTTCCCAGGGGTAAGTGCAGTAACACGAGGCGTTGCCATTCGCGAATCGGTTGAAATGTAGAATCTTGTTTTGAAGAGTTGATTTATTTGGTGCCCAACAACATGCAGAAAATTTAGCGAATTCCTGAATCGCAATCTTGAAGTTACGATGGGATAGAAACCACGACAGCTCACTGATCCAAGCTTTGGCAACAGGATTTCAGTGAAGTTTCATTCTTATTGATTATAATTCAGTTACAGCCAGAGAGAACCTCAACAATTAGAGGGCCTGACGTTTCGATCCCAGCAGGACCTTTCTCAAAGGCTAGAGAGGAAGATAATTAATTTTTTTTAAATGGCTCCATTTTGTTCTTGCTTATAATTTACCTTTGAGAAAGGGCGTGTCATGATCCAAACATCACTCTCTCTAGAGTGTTGTTTTGTGTTCTTCTGGTCAAAGCTGCTTGCAATACGGATCATGTAAGTTAGAATGAATCTCAAAAATTAGTGGGCCTGACGTTTCGATCCTAGCAGGCCCTTTCTCAAAGGCAGAGTGACAAGGACAAAACAGATACATGTACACGAAGGAAGGGGGAGAGAGTGAATAGGACACGGATGAGAAACAAAGGACAAAGAGTGAAGCTGGTAGGGAGAGATCAAAGGGAAGGGCAAGGAGTAGGGTAGGGATTAGTGAGAAGAGGGGGAAAGATCAAAGAGAGAAGTGTGGAGGAGTGAACACAAAAGAAGGATTATCAGAAAGCATGGCCTCTAAGTACCTCTGGTACTGAGAAGATTTACTAATTGCCTTGACAACAACAAGTCCGTATTTTCAGACCAGCTGTGCTTAATCGGGCATGCTCGATCGCTCGCGTACTTGAACCGCAGGTTCAAGTACGCGGATAGAAGTCTGAATGAAATTGCAAGGCCAGACACAACATGCTTGTCTGGTTGAAACCATTTGGACCGCACTTCCCTCCTCCCACTTTTCAATTGCTGTCTCCAACTGCGGCCAAGCCGCCATTGTGTTCTGCTGACTGGAACACAAATCCACCGAACCGTCTAGCTTTGCTGCGTCATTCTGTAAGTAGCTTGGTTGACGTCATCACCCACGGTTCAAGTATGCGAGCGAGCGAGCATGCCCAATTAAGCACAGCTGGTCTGAAAATATGGACTTGTTGTCGTCACTGCCCGTCGTTCAAGGCAATTAGTAAATCTTCTCAGTACCAGAGCTACTTAGAGGCCATCTTAGGATAGAAACAGGAAGTTGTGCACTCTGTCATATAAGGCCAAAAAAAAAACAGTTCAACTTCCGGTTACCCGACCAACCCTATTTCTAGCCTGCGACCCTAAATTTTTTATCAGGAAATAATGATAAAAATGTAATTTGATTGTATTACGGCTTGACCACATGCAGATGCCTCCATATAATTGTACTCATCAAAAATTGGCGATAATAAAACAAATAATAAAACAAAAAGACTATTTTAAGTTGACTATTTGGGAAGGCTGCCATCTATGGGCAGGATAGCTCCCATGGAAAAAGCCCTGGAAAAACGGGAGGTTTCGGGTTTAAGTCCTGGTCCAGTCAAAGTTTTCTTTGCCATTTTTTCAAAAGATATTTTTCCTTCATTTTGTCCTTCACAGACAGTCTGGTCAAGGAAAGGGTTCCTGAGAACGAGGTGGAATTTAGAAAACAGGTGATTAGCATGCAAGCAGAATTGATTCAACCTCTATCCCAACACCTACCACCTACACTTTGTATAATTTTCTTTTCTTTTTGCTGATTGGATTTCAACTGAAATCCCTTTTCCCCATGAGAGGTTTGATCTATTTTACATCACCTTTAAAGCCCCTACACAACATTGGTAAGATCGAAAAACAGAAATGTTCACAGATTTACATGAAAGGTGATATACAAAAATGTTGCAAACTGCCTACTGACTAAAATTACCAAAATGTAAATCTAAAATTTAGTGGGCCTGACGTTTCGATCCTAGCAGGACCTTTCTCAAAGGCAGAGAGATTTACATGAAACTTATACAGTTTGAAGATTGTTATGTAGTAGAAACCTTGCACTGAAATATTTCTGTCTAAAATGCTGTATTTTTGGACAGAAGGGTAAAGAAATAGTTTACATCATACCCCCTAGATCTAAACAATTTTTCGGAATAAATCGTTGAATGCTGCATTTTCGTGAAACTAATGAAGCAGTTTTTCACTATTTTCTTGAAACTCGGTTGGCGGATTGAGCTGAAATTTTCACAGGTGTGCTATTTCGTGCATTATGCTGGATCAGACAACGCATGGATGCTATTCTTTGACCTCAACCAATGTGCTAGTGAAAGACCCAACCTCACCAAGAGTCAAACATTTTCCCTTCTTTACTCCCATTTTTTGTAGGATTTTCGACCTCGTTAATATTCACCTGTTTCACGATGCCAGCAATATGGTTGCCATGGAGACGGTGAGTTTTGCACGGTCCCTGTCTAAATTAGAAGAAAGTGGCAGATTTTTTGTTTTTAATACCCCAGCTCAGAACGCACTGATTATTAGTGGTCGGGTTGGTGCATGAAACCAGAGTTCAGTGACCAATTTCATAAAAGCTGCTTAAAACCACTTTGTGCCAGAACCTCCGAATCTTAGCACCACTATTGTCCCACGTTTTGAACAAAACCACTCCCTTCAGTCTATTACAAAGCATGACCACGTTTTGACACAATCTGCCACATGGAATAAATGCAACAATTGCACTATTGTGGGACCTTTACTTCAAATCCCACTTATAATCGCGTTTATTGTGTCCACACACTCAAACAAAGTGGAGTTTGGATCGCGATTCAAATCGCGATCCAAATAATCAGGTTTTTTTGGTGTAGTGGAAACGGCCCTAAAGGTTTTTTTTTCTTTGCTCAGCAGATTCTCATACTGAAGCATCTCCGTGTTTTAACTGGCCTCTGTGTTCATGTCCCGGTCCAGTCATATTGTCACTTTTTGACTCTTTCCCTTTGATCTCCCCCACCCCCTCTACTACCTAATCCCTACCCTACCCCCTGCCCTTCCCTTTGATCCAACCCTACCGGCTATCCTCTCTGTTCTCTGTCTGTCATCCGTGTCCCTATCACTCTATCCTTCCTTTGTGTTTTTGCCCCTCATTCTGACTTCCAAATTTCTGCTGTGTCAATAAGTCGATGATCAGAGTCTTTGGTTTCTCGCCATTTTCCTCCATTTTTGCAGTACCCCTCGTCGTACAGCAAATACAGAAAAAGGGCGCTGGAGCACGTTTTGCAAAGGTGCGTTGTTGGAGTGTTGATGTGTCTGCATGTACCCTATCCCAACCTATCATCTCCGGGTCTGTCCCTTAGTCCGGTAAAATGGTGGTCATACCACAGTCCACAGATGACCAGTAAGAGCCCATGCTAGCCAGTGAGAACCCATGCAACCCCGTGAGAGCCCATGCAAGCCTCCCAGTGAGAGCCCATGCAACCCAGTGAGAGCACATGCAACCCCGTGAGAGCCCATGCAACCCCGTGAGAGCCCATGCAAGCCTCCCAGTGAGAGCCCATGCAACCCAGTGAGAGCCCATGCAACCCCGTGAGAGCCCATGCAAGCCTCCCAGAGAGAGCCCATGCAACCCAGTGAGAGCCCATGCAACCCAGTGAGAGCCCATGCAACCCAGTGAAAGCCTATGCAACCCAGTGAGAGCCCATGCAACCCAGTGACAGCCTATGCAACCCAGTGAGAGCCCATGCAACCCAATGACAGCCCTTACAACCCAGTGAGAGCCCATGCAAACCAGATAGAGCCCATGCAAGCCAGTGAGAGCCCATGAAACCCAGTGGGAACCCATACAAATCAATGAGAACCCATGCAGCCCAGTGACAGCCCATGCAAGCCAGTGACAGTCCAGGCAACCCCGTGAGAGCCCATACAACCCAGTGAGAGCCCATGCAAGCCAAGTAGAGCCCATGCAACCCAGTAAACAGCCCATGCAAGCCAGTGAGAGCCCATGCAACCAAGTGACAGCCCATGAAACCCAGTGGGAACCCATACAGTACAAGTCAGTGAGAACCCATGCACCCCAGTGGGAGCCCATGCAACCCAGTGAGAGTACTCTGTTCCCAATACCTGAGCCCAGACGAACCCATCCAAACTGAACCCTTCCCCGTCTGTACCCTCAGGGTCTAACCCAGGAGTCAATGCAGATCTTACACTTCCTTCCTCCCTTCCCCCCTCCAGGTTCTCCAAGGATAGACACGACAAGGTCCCTCTCTTCCTCTTTGGGGATTTCAACTTCAGGTTGGATTCTCAGGGGGTCATACAGGTAAGGTCAGTTAGCCCTTAGGGGGATATTCTGTTGCCAGGATCGTCACACACACACACCCTTACACGCGTATACTTGTGGGGTATTCCCTTTGTTCTCGTGTACTAAAAAACACACTCCCAGAAAAGCGTAATTCAAATCGCTCCCTTTCGAACCAGAATCACTTTCCTAGGCTGAAATTTCTAGGGAACGTCCCTTATATAATATAGTTCTATTTGCGATGGATGAACATACCTCGGAAATTCCTCCTTTTTGAGTTAATTCCAATAACCAGTTTCGTGAAAACCTTATGGGTACCAAATAATACCCCACAAGGAGCGGTCCCATTGTTCTGAGTACCCACCCATTGTTCTGGTGCCCCACAACCCACCTTATGAAAGCCCACACACACACACACACACTTGTGTCACTTTCAAGATCTGCTGCAGAATGTGGCATCAAGTCCCATCAGTTGAGCTGTGATTCTTTAGAGCCCACACTATGAACCGATTCTCACCGAAAAAAAAAAAAATTGCTTGGCCCCGTGAAACTTTGCCACCTGTGTGGATACAGATGGCTTTTTTTTTTTTATCCAAATGCCATTGCTACTGAATACATGTTCTTGATTGCGTCTTGTTCCGTATAGTGTCAGCTAATTCACAGCTTGTATAGGTTTTTCTTATAGCGTGCTTGCGCGCAAGATAGCCTACTCTTGCGAGATCACACGCATCCGGGCGAAGTACGGACTGGACGCCATTTTAGTAAGCCGTCGCACACATTCTCTCCATTTCGTGGCCACATCACATCGAAACCTATCACATTCTGTTCACGCATCAAAAGTTGTATCTTTTTTATTGTTTGTGACTCTCGCTTCATTTCCGGAGCACAGAAAGCAAACAACAGATTCAGTTGCTTACTAAAATGGCGTCCAGTTACCTCAGCTTGTGCTCTGAGTAGTCCAACTTGCGCGCTATGCGCGCTATAAGATCTTCGGTTGTAACTATGAGGTAACAAAACAATGCCCCAACAACCTGGTGCTTATTTATACATGTATAATCGGTTTTCTATTTCCTTGGTTTTTCAACCATTCTGATCTCCATGAAAAGTACAGTTTCATTAACCGCTTTAAAAATCAACAATTCAGACATCAAAGAGCCATACTCCGTCGAACTCAGCAGCCAATGAAATCTGAAATCTGAATTGGCTCTACTGAACATTCTTAAAACTTAATAACTGCACAAACTAGTATAAAAAAAAACCCCAAATCTACCGTTGATAATAAATGAACAAGGTACATGAAGTATTCAATATCAGTTCATATGAAACAGAACTCCATTCGTCTGTCAGTAGGCACACCTTGGTTGCCACTGATAAGGCTGGAGTTTACACGGCAGGCTATTCAACCCGCTACTGTACCATCCCCACCCCCTCCCTCCCCTCAATAAAGGCCCTATCTCTCTCCGTACTTTTCTACTAAACTGTGTGGAGAAGGGATCGCTGCTGTCCTTATCAGCCCCGCCGATGCCCCGACGGCTTCAATCAAACGTTGCTGGAGAC
Organism: Luidia sarsii; assembly: GCA_949987565.1. Taxonomy (NCBI): domain Eukaryota; kingdom Metazoa; phylum Echinodermata; class Asteroidea; order Paxillosida; family Luidiidae; genus Luidia; species Luidia sarsii. The sequence continues at coordinate 3,074,788 of OX465112.1, forward strand.
AATTACCCCGTTGTTGAGTTATCACTAGTGCTATCATTAACAGTTCAATTTGCCCTGTGCTAATATTGACTCGTGGAACAATTAGGGTCACCTTGTCCGTGCGGTAGGGGCGGACAAGTAGCTCTGCGGTCCCAGTACCCGCGATGGTTTAATGATTAAAGCACACCCACTCAGCCGGTGTTTGTCCAAAAGTGCGGCGCGACAAAAGGCGAACAGTCTCCCCACCTCATTTTCCCACTCATATAGACAAGCCCTGAATGCTATCGTCACCTCAGTCACACTCGAAAGGCTCGAAGATATGACACTCTCAAAACAACAACCAGGGCTTTGAAAAAAAAATAAAAACCTCTCGCCACCAGAGACAAGGGTGGTTTTGTTTTGGCTTCTGAATTGTCGCTAGCTGCCACCGGTGTTAATTTCGATAAGCTTGTGCAGATGCGAAAGCTTGTGCTGGAATTTGGAGTCTTTGGTATGGGTCACCTATCCCCTCTTCCTTTATTCTATCTGTGGTTCAGAACCATAGTGTTTATGCTACCATGGTTGCATTTACACCACCGGTACATGTAGCTGGAAACAGTGCAATTTCATTTTTTTTTTAAAATCTCGATTCAATGCTCGATAGCCTCGATTTTGTGTGTGTTTGTGTACAGTACAGTACAGTTTAGGTCCTCATTTTGAAGCTTTAGGCTTCATATGAGTCAGGACTCCTAGGAGCCTGGTGAAACCAGTCTTCGACTGTGTTTCTCTTTTAATCTGCTCAATAGAAAGATCACCCAGTAGTCCTGAGATACCTATCCAGGGATCTCGATAGTATGGGACTCTAGGGATAAAAAATAAACTAAGCTTGGTCAAATTTGTATTTTCCCTACGACATATATGAGCTATGTATTTCAGATACTGGACATTAATATAATCCCGTAGTGGTTGACTTTTTGTTATGCGCTCTAGATCAATATTAGCAAAGAAAAGGGCATGATTAATTTCGCCTTCTACTAGTGATGGTTTCCTGCGGAATCCATCCTTGATCATTCGCCTTAGAAAACCATACCAATTACTTTCAAGCCTTTTTATTTCTTTCTCACTTGTCCTCCAGCATTGGGTAGCATATGCTAGTCTAGGACGAACACATGCTTCAAGTATTTTAGTCCGAATGGGCATATGTACTTCCCTGTCGTTGAAAATCTCTTTATCGATTCCAACCGAAAAATTCAGTAAGTCACAATGTTCTTCAGGGAGAATATTAGTCTCCAGGCACTGCTTGTGTGAAGACTTCTGAGAACTGAGAATGGGTCAATGATGTCCCATCATTCAATGCAGGCCGGTAAAACTGCCTGTAGATGGACATAACAAGAATTATCAGAAAAGACTTGAAGATTTGCATGGTGGAAACAATTATCGTCTCCTGACGACGAGCAGAGTACACACTGCTCAAAAGGTTGAGTCACCGGCTCTTTTCAGAGCCACGCTCAGTCTCAAAAGAGATGATAAACATGGTGTCACTGCAAACCAATTCATAAGAATTATCAGGATAATAATGGGCACTTACATGTATAGCGCACCATGTCTGTCAGAATTGACACTCCGGGGATCAGTTTCATAGAGTTAACATTTAAGCAGGACAGGTCTACCTTGTGTAAAACAGGATTACAGTCTACAGACTGCCCTGCGATGAGACGTCAGTTGCTTTGCATTTGTATTCCACTAGTCTTTGCTTGGCGTGAAACATTAGTGAAGTTTGGGTTGGCGAGGTGGTCCTGTGAATCGTGGCCTTTTGAGCAGAATCAAATTTTGGCGCTTAAGCGGCTCTATGAAATTTGTACCTGGTGACAATGTGTGGTTGAACGTTCAGTTGATCAGGATGAGGTGTCTCTTGCCAGCTGTGTCTGAACGATGTTAAAATCGGGGTTTTGCAACTTTAGCTGCATGACGTGAGAAAGGGCGGCGTGACGTCAATGCGTTGCCGTCCAAGAAGGTTAGCGCTCTCAACCGTGTCGTTGAGGAGGTGGCCAGGGATTGTTGAGGCCTTGGATACTAGACAATAGGTGTGATAAAGGTGTTTCTTTGATCCAGTGACTAACTGAAGCAATCTTATTGTTTCACCTAGACCCTGGTTGCCGAGGCAACGCCTGAGTACACCAAGGACAACGCTGCGGTGACAAGAATCACGTACACCGACAGAGAAAGAAGTGACAAGGTTAGAAATCAACTCACTGCTGCTAAGAATGAAACAATGCAAGTCAATTGACCTTCTTCATGATGCCTAGCTGCCGACCATTCCTATTTTGGAGGAATCAATCCTCATTTATAGTAAAAAATGTATCACTTTTTACAAGCTCTTGACAACAGATTCTGATTTTTACATGTATGTAGTTTGCTCTGTGATTCCACTTTTTTTTAGCAGAAGTATTTCTAATTTCCATTGAGTTAATACAAAAAGCTGTTGCAAACTGCTCGCTGACTAAATTGATGACGGCCAGAGCATACTGGTCAAAACGTCGAGTTACCACTCAGGTTCTTTGTCAGAACCACACCTCTTCTTTAAGAGACCTTATACATGGTGTCACCGCAAACCTTCCTATATTGAATCTCAAAAGTTAGAGGGCCCGACGTTTCGATCCTAGCAGGACCTTTCGTAAGTTAAGATGAGTTTGATGACATTGACTGCAGACAATATAATCATAGAACTCTGGTTTGTGGTCCAGCGTCAATGCTGAGCCGCAATTAGACGGAAATATCTTGTAATCTGCAAAAGGTAAAGGGCCAGTTATTGATTTGGAGCTTATTGGGAGGTCTATTTGATAACAAAGTTGGCGCTTGACCATTAACCTTGGATCATTACGAAACGTTACTGTGGAAGGTTCAAAGTGGAGTTTTGGAAATCTTTTCATGGTCTGTTTGTTTTGTCTGATTGACAATGGGCTGGTTGTTTGTCTGATTGACAATGGGCTGCTTGTTTGTCTGATTGACAATGAGCTGTTTATTTTTCTGATTGACAATGAGCTGTTTGTTTGTCTGATTGACAATGGGCTGCTTGTTTGTCTGATTGACAATGAGCTGTTTATTTGTCTGATTGACAGTGGGCTGCTTGTTTGTCTGATTGACAATGGGCTGCTTGTTTGTCTGATTGACAATGGGCTGCTTGTTTGTCTGATTGACAATGGGCTGCTTGTTTGTCTGATTGACAATGTGCTGCTTGTTTGTCTGATTGACAATGGGCTGCTTGTTTGTCTGATTGACAATGGGCTGCTTGTTTGTCTGATTGACAATGTGCTGCTTGTTTGTCTGATTGACAATGGGCTGCTTGTTTGTCTGATTGACAATGGGCTGCTTGTTTGTCTGATTGACAATGGGCTGCTTGTTTGTCTGATTGACAATGAGCTGTTTGTTTGTCTGATTGACAATGGGCTGCTTGTTTGTCTGATTGACAATGGGTTGTTTGTTTGTCTGATTGACAATGGGTTGTTTGTTTGTCTGATTGACAATGAGCTGTTTGTTTGTCTGATTGACAATGGGCTGCTTGTTTGTCTGATTGACAATGGGCTGCTTGTTTGTCTGATTGAAAATGGGCTGTCTGTTTTTCTATTTCATAGGCAATACTCATTCTAGAAAAGAAGAGGTTTGAGTTCGACGATCCCAACAGGTTAACTGGAGACAACTCAAAGTGGGTGAGTCCGTAGGAATGGCTCTCAAGGGGAAAATGCCAAAACATTGATTGATTAAGAAATGAGGCACAATAAACTTACACAAAGTGTCAACAAGCGACTGTTCTCTTCTGCCTTTCAGAATAGTCTTGTTTGGATAAAAAAAATACCAGACCCTCAAATTTTTAGAAATCATGTCTTTGAACTTGAGCAGGTTACCCCCACTCACTGTTTTTCATTTTTTTTTCATTTCCTTTTCAAGAAATGTTATTTCCTATCTCCGGCCTTCCTGAGTCCCTCTCTATCTCCTTCTTTCTCTAGCCCTTAAGTACCTTGAGTGGCTTTTCAGCCTTGTTTTGGGCGATTTTGCATTAAAAATAAATAAATAATAAATTAACATGTCTGGAATCTTTACAGTCTCCTGACGACAGACAGAGCTTACCGGGGGTACTATATAAAACTTTGAGTCCATTGGTGCTCTTTCGAACCACACACACTCCCAAAAGAGATATTTTGACGTGGTGTCACCGCAAACTCACCTTTGACCCATGACCTCCACCCTGAACGGCCTTAAATGGCAACATTTTTTCCGGCGTGGCGCTGCCCTCTACTTGACGCTCATCTTCGCTTGAATTTGTTTTGTTTGTCGGACAGCTTCTCCAGTTTGACAAGGAACTGCAGAGCTTCAACAGCCAGTTCTACGAGTACGACCGAGACTTCCCACCAAGGTTTGTGCCTTGTGTGTGTGTGTGCGCGCGCGTCTTTGGGAGTCTGTCCTTTTGGTCAGGTGTTTATCATCTTGGTTTGAGCTTCTGTTCAAAGCCGTGTGATTCAGACCAAGATGGTGCTGACAAAGGACCCAGTGACCTTTTCTTAGGCGTATACGTGGATGCAGTCTATCGCGGCTATACATCAACGGGGTTCTCACGGATGGCTTCTTTCCAAGCGCTTTTGAAAAATGGACCAGGCTTTTGACTGGACTGGGGCTTTAACTTGAGACCTCTGGTTTTGCGTTTCAGTGCTCTTCCCGTCTGAGCTATCCAGCCCTTAGATGGTGGCCTTCCCAAATAGTCGACTACTCTTTGGCACACCAGCGCTCTTACTATCTGAGCTATCCAGCCTATAGATGGTGGCCTTCCCAAATAGTCGACTAGTCTGTTAAAGTAATTGATTAAACTCAGTCCTCTAGTTGAACTAGCCAGTGGTCTACCTCCTTAGTGGTCTACCAGTGATCTACCAGTGGTCTACCAGTCATCTACCATCCGAGTGGTCTACCATCCGAGTGGTCTACCATCCGAGTGGTCTACCATCCGAGTGGTCTACCAGTCATCTACCCTCCGAGTGGTCTACCATCCGAGTGGTCTACCAGTCATCTATCCTCCGAGTGGTCTACCATCCGAGTGGTCTACCAGTCATCTACCCTCCGAGTGGTCTACCATCCGAGTGGTCTACCAGTCATCTACCCTCCGAGTGGTCTACCATCCGAGTGGTCTACCCCTTTGGTGGCTGGCTCATCTGAAATCATAGCCAACTATGGTTTTGGTTCCTTCTCGTACAAACGCAGGAAAGCAAAAATGACCTGAGGTCTTGACATCTACGATTTACATGTTCAAGTTTAAGTGTCTTACCTGTTTTCATAAAAAAAAAAGATTCTTTATTCTTAGTAGGAATTGTCTTTTCCACTTTGCTACAGATTTCTGTGTGTGTGTGTTGGGAAGAGCTCTGATTTTGGCGTGATTCTCTGTCTTTCAGTTATCCGTACAGTGAGGATGTGACGGACGGGAAAAGCTACATGAAGACGCGCGTCCCTGCGTGGTGTGACCGTATTCTACTTACAAATTGTGCCAAAGAACTGGTGAAGGAGGTATGTAGAACTGAGTGCTTTGGACTCACGGTGACATAGTCGAGTGGCATTCCCCCCCCCCCCCCCAAAAAAAAAAAAAAATCAAAAAAAAAAAAAAATCAAAACAAAAATTCTTGAAAGTTTTTTTTGAAGTTGAAGCTTGGAATTTGTTTTATTTTCTCCAAAGCAGAAGCCAAATGCCTCTCGTGTCACTGCCTTGTACTTGTGAAATGGTTGAAAGAGATGGAGAAAGGGCCAGAGCCTTAGCCGAGCTTTGTAAAGATGTCCCAGTCACACTACTAGCCACCTTTTGCTAAGCACCGAGCACTTACTACATCGACTAGAGCAAAGCCTAAGTGAGAAGCCATCTTTTGTTGATTGGACTGGTGCCGTGCCACTGTTCACATAATGCAGTAGAAATGGTCTGGTGCCCTTGTTCCAGTCAGACTCATTGCTAGTGGTGTTGTCCTGATATCTGTTCATAAAGGTGCATTTGGTCTGGATTGATATCAATGGCTCTGGCTTATGCTAATGCTATGGGCAACCATTCCTCTCTCCAGCGATTAAGCACAAGCACGCCTTGGCCACAAGCCTTAGCCTCAACCATACTTGACGGACTTAGAGGTAGTCAGAGATCAACTGTTAAAGGACTCATTAGTTTACAAGTTCATTAGAATTTTGCAAATCTCCAAGTGTTAATGTTACCTGGATTGGAATTCATGAGATGTTTTGTTGTTGCTTTTCTTTTGTAGGATACCAATCACAAAGCAACGTACAGCGTTATTGGCCAGGATGTCTGTATGGGTGACCATAAGGTGAGATCCTCACCCAACCACACACAACCCCACCCGACCCCTCCAACCCCACCCAACCAAACCCCACCCACCCCACCCAATCCCATCCAACTAACCCCACCTAACCCCATCCAACTACACCAACCCCACCCAACACCACTCAACAACACCCAACCACACCCAACCACACCCGACCCCATCTTACCCCATCCGACCCCATCCAACCTCATCCAACCCCACCCAACTCCACCCAACCCCACCCAACCCCACCCAACACAACCCAACCCCACCCAACACAACCCAACCCCACCCATCCCCACCCAACCACACCCATCCCCACCCAATCCCACCAGACCCCATCCGACCCCACCCGACCCCACAACTCAACACATCCCTACCCAACCACACCCATCCCCACCCAACACCACCCAACCCCACCCAACCCACCCAACCACACCTAACCACACCCAACCACACCCAACTACACCCAACTACACCCAACCACATCCCTCCAAACTTGACCCCACCCAATTGCCACAACCCACCCGACCACATCCAACCCCACCCATCCCCTACCTATCCCTACGCCAATTTGAATCCTAAAAGACTGACCATAAGCAGGTGACAGACCCAGACCACGCCCTCATCATCTCTGACACGCCCTCTCTCTCTCTTCTCTCCTCTTTCCGTCCCTACAGCCAATCTATTTGAGCTTCCGGTTGGCACCAATGCAAGGTATGCTAGTTAGTAAGCGTGCCCCTGCCCGTAAGTGTTGTGTGGTTCTGTAGGCCAGCATTGCCCGGTGACCCTCCCCCACTCCTTGCTGCACTGTTTTTCTGTTGCCGTAAGTCTACCAGCACAAGTGCATGACTGTTTTACCACAGTGCACTTTTTCCTTTTCATTTCATTTTCTGTGTACATTGAGTGGTCGGTTTTTTACTGTGAACAGTGACTTTCTTTGACTGAAATGTTGTATTGTATTCTTTGATCTGGGTGTATTTGTTTTCATGAACACTATCCTTTATTATCTGTATCCTGGAAAGATCTACCTTTTTTTAGAAAGAAACTAATTAAAGCCCCTTCACAACATTGGTCGAGGTCAAAGAATAGCATCCATACGTTGTCTGATCCAACATATGCATGGAATAGCACACCTGTGAAACTTTCAGCTCAATCCGCCAACCGAGTCTCGAGAAAATCGTGAAAACCGCTTCATTTGTTTCGCGAAAATGCAATATTCAACGCCATACTGTTCCAAAAAATAGTTTAGATCTCGGTGAGACGTAAACTATTTCTTTTACTCATTTCCCCCCAAAAAACAACATTTTAGGTAGAAATATTTCAGTGCGAGGTTTCTACTATAACCATCTTCAAACTGTATAAGTTTCATGTAAATCTGTGAACATTTCTGTGTTGTGTAGGGGCTTTAAGACAGATATGTTGCATACTGTTTACTGCCATAAATGATCACATTTATACAAATCTAGAAAGTTGAGAGAGTTGGACTTTTGTTTTTAAAATCCCAGGAGGATTTTTCTGAAAGGCAGAACTGGCTCTCTTTGTGCCTTTGGGAAAGGTCTTGCTAGGATAGAAATGCCAGGTTCGCTCCTTGTGTTTGAGAATTACAAACCAAGTGCCTATTGGACAGCCAAGTGTAATTCTGTAAAATCCTGTCATTGTTGAAGCTCAGTAGATAGTGTGAATGATTGTGACACTAGGGTAACAATGTCAGGGGTGGATTTCACAAAGCCTTACGACGCATTGTAACTCAACTTACGACGGATAACCCATCGTAAGTTGTGATAGGCCGTATGGTTTCTGTGCATCGCTCATCGTCTTGCGATTGATCGTAAGTTACGATGGCTTTCATGAAATCAACCCCAGCTTGGATATCTCGTGATTCTCGTCAGTAGTTACCCTTCTCTGGTTGGCTTCCCATTTGAATTAGGCAACTCATTCAGATTTACACATTAAGTACTAGACAGTGGTAATAGTGCCTTTAATCAAGCACTTCAAAAGACCAGTCGACTATTTGGGAGGGCCACCATCTAAGGGCCTGATAGCTCAGATGGTAAGAGCACTGGTGTGCCAAAGACTAGTTGACTATTTGGGAAGGCCACCATCTAAGGGCTTGATAGCTCAGATGGTAAGAGCGCTGGTGTGCCAAAGACTAGTTGACTATTTGGGAAGGCCACCATCTAAGGGCCGGATAGCTCAGATGGTAAGAGCGCTGGTGTGCCAAAGACTAGTTGACTATTTGGGAAGGCCACCATCTAAGGGCTGGATAGCTCAGATGGTAAGAGCGCTGGTGTGCCAAAGACAAGTTGATTATTTGGGAAGGCCACCATCTAAGGGCCGGATAGCTCAGATGGTTAGAGCACTGGTGTGCCGGAGACTAGTTGACTATTTGGGAAGGCCACCATCTAAGGGCCGGATAGCTCAGATGGTAAGAGCGCTGGTAAGTTCAATAATTTTGAACTAACGAAATATACAAAAATTTCCTTACTCACTTTATAAATGACCAAGATTCAGATCTCCAAAGAATTAGAGGCCCCTAATGTTTCGATCCTAGCAGGACCTTTCTCAATGTTTTTGTTTTCTGTCCCTGTGGGAGAAATGTGTCTGCCCCTAGCCAGGTCCATTCCCTGCTTGTCCGTTCCTACCTGTGAAATGCTCTGGGTGGTCACTGGTATC
>OX465112.1:3088759-3103816 GCA_949987565.1 Luidia sarsii
GTCTGGAATCCCGACTCCACCACGCGTTATATTATATTATTATGTATTAGGATTGCACGTAGCCTGTCTGTGAAACCCATTGGTTGACAGCTCTGTTTGTGTTTTGGTACGTGCGTTATGATAGTGTGGCCTCGAGGTGTGTATCTGTGGCAGCGCCAGAGAACCACGGGGTAGACCCAGTATTCATTTACCACTGGAACCGTGCTGGAACCCCTCTCATACATATGCATGGGGGTGTGACGTCACATCAGAGGCAGATAAGCAACAGGGCTCCAATAGGCCTTTCATAATATTTATGCAAATTATATGCATTTTGCCCAAAATGAGGCTATGAGCGATAGATTTTTCAAAATGGCGGTAAATTCAAGGGATCGTTGTTCCTAAGATAAAGTTCGGTTTTGTTGAAGAATATGTCAAGAAAAGATAAAAAAAGTAGCGGGGAACAACAATAATCTTGGAAATCTAGCTCTCATAGCCTCGCTTTTAGTTCGATGCATATAATTTGCATTAATATTAAGAAAGGCCTATGCTCTTAACACAGTTGTACCTCTGTGAAATGACAGTGTATAAAGTAGCGGAATGCCAGTTCACGATATGGCCAAGAACGCATGTAGTGAACAAATACCTCATGCATATGTATGAGAATCAAAGGACAGAATACCGGTTCATGAATATGCATATTCTGGGTAACGAATGGGTATAGCATGTTTTATACTTGATTAGTTTTACGTTATTTTGTACGTGTGATTTTTACGGGTTTAAAAACTTGTTAGGAAGGCCGTAGTCTCCTATACGATTTTAAGACACTAGCCAAGTGGTTGTATTTAACAAGAATTCAAGTTATTTTGTGGTAACTAATGCATTGTCGGTCCTTGATATTGTTTCTTATTTTTGCACATGATTTAGACAAAAACAAATTCAATTTAAGTGAATTAGCTGAATCCACCTAGTACTCTGAATCCCCTCGATAGTCTAGCAAGATCTGAAGACGAGATCTTAATCCATACCTCACGATACATGTTCATATTACTTTTGGAAGGAAAATATTTCAGATTGACAGGTCTGACTTTCATGCATTTTGGCATGGCACAGCCGTTACCGAAAGTGATTCGTCAGGTATCGTTTGGCTAAAATGTTGACATCGAGCCCGTCAACGTTTTCGTTTAGTTTGGCGGCCATATCTGTCACTTGTGCAAACGAAATGTGCAATTGAAAGCTTCGTCAAGTCTTTTTGGTCAACACAGCTACACGGCAATCATTTCATGTGACATTACTTATGTCATATACAAGAGGACTGTTTTACTGTGATTTATTGTAATATGCAGATCCGTTGTGAAGTGATGGCTTTTTTTTCAGAGACTTTTTTAATTCACTTCTGCTGCACAGAACACTGGCTTTAACCTTTGTGAGATTGGTATAGGAAGGTTTGCGGTGACACCATGCGTAAGGTCTCTTAAAGAAGAGGTGTGGTTCTGAAAAGAACCCGAGTGGTAACTCGACGTTTCGACCGGTATGCTCTGGCCGTCATCAGGCCCTCATCTTTGTGAACATTCCAAGGAGGCTGTTTGGCCTCTTGGTGGCAGCAGACATATCTTCCCACCTTCACCACCAGGCAACATACGAATGGCTACGGCTATTCCTGTAGTTAACATCGTTACTGCCTATAATACTCCATACCGCAGGGTGTCGTCTGTAGCAACCTACGTACTTGCTGCTTCAGGCCGTTAATTCATATACGGCTAGTTTGACTGTTATTGTGTTCTTTGATATGCACGCGCGCTGAATTCCAGTGTAGTGGACTTATAGAAAGTATCATTTCATAGCCACCGTACAATGATGCCAGTATTGTCTCACCCGTGTCTTTAATTCAGTGACAGAACTAGTTGGGTTTCTGTCATAGAGGTTGCCTTTCTTCCTTTTTAACATTCTTCCACGAATCACTGTAAAAGCGTAATGGGTGAATAGGGTTTCGTTGGGACCGAATAGAAAAACGAGTGTTGCATGTTGATTTAAGAGTAGATGTCGTCCGACATTGCTCTATCTCTCTCTGGACCTGCTTTCCTATAGAGACGTCTTAGTTGTGTTAACGTCAGCAGGACATTGGAGAAAACCAAAGTTGGGCCGAACTCGAAAACACTGCCAGTATGTTGTTCATGCTTTCACAACACCCAACGGCTGAAGATTGTGTCCATTTTAGAAACATAAATACCTTTGCTTCTTGGAGTTTTATCTTGTAGAGAAAAACAAAATCAAATTTTAGTTTTCCCGAAATGCGAAATGTGTTTAGTATACTGTTGACGGTGGTATACGGATACGTTGAATTCACCGTGGTATACCACGCTACTGAACGTGTCCGTGTGCGCTAACCGTACGCAGGTATTTCTTGGTTGTTTTTTTGGGGGGGTAATGAGATCAAATGTAGATCCAGTATTAATTGGTAGTGCTTGGGGTTTTGTTTGGTCTCAAAGGGATGACCATTCCGTGTCTTGCTGAGGGCCTGCTCACCGAACGAATAGATGAATCCGTAATAATAGGAATTGCATTTGGGAATGTAAAATGATCTAGAAAACTGTAGGTCTATATTTTAAGCTTCTAATCGGATCTAATGGATAGCAGTAGTCCCCAAAGCATAGTCATATTTTACCGGTGTTCTTGCAAACCGCGTTTCAAGGTGCCATCCAAAATTGTATAGTTTTATTGGAGGCAAAGTTACTTATTTAATTGTACTCTGAAATTATCACTGTGGTTTACTGGACGGGCCAACGTATTTATCTAACCGGCTCTAAGTTATGTGTGGTGTATTTAACAAGCTCTTTACTAACGTTCTATTTCGTGATAAATCTATTTATGTAAGTCTATCGAAGTGTATTCATTATTTATGCTGGGGATAACTTGTACAGTCTATTTTAGTCATTGTCAGTATTGATATATACAATATATCCGAGACGGGAGAACTGTAGTTGATAAGCACAAATAGATCAGAGGCATTGCAGATAGTCAATATTATAGTCACAGGGTAGCGAAGTCGAATCACTTCTTTTAATGGAGTGTGTTCTCCTAATTTCGCGTGTTCCCTTTACATGCGCACACATTTTTCATCTAACAATCTCGCAATCTGTACCCGCTGTACACAGTAGACGCAGACCCACTGCCTTTATCGAGTACAACCTCAACCATCTATCAGAGTATAATAATGTAACAAACGTATACTATGGTGATATCAACACAAACCACAGTCGTGAAAAGCAGCTTATTATTTGTAGTCTCCGGATTTCGTCCTTTTTAATAATACATCTATTTAAGTTTTTGTTGTATGTTGTCTTCAAAGATTCTGAAGGTGTCGATTTTGACAGACACACCTAAGATCCATAGTAACGGGGCAGTAAAAGACTTCAGTTTATGTCATCGGTGATACATTCTCAATTGGGAAAGCAAAATCAAGGTTTGATACTTGAAGCACAGGCACCAGCCCTTTCGGAGTAGTGACGATTAAGGCGTAGCGTGGATGGGTCGGAACAAGAAGCCAGATATCGTTACAAAAGTAGTTTGTACGGGATGTCCTGCCCCGTGGTATAATTTTACATTCTATGGCCCCTCGGCTTGTTTGTCGGTCAAAAATGTGTAGGTTAAAAGGGGCTGTGCTTTTATACATTCTAACGAATTCTTTAGCCTCGAGTCGGTATGCATTATATTCTGTAGCCGTCGGCATATTCCGAGCTGTTTTCGAAACCTTCTTCAACTGCTGATATGTTTGTTTTAATTTATATTCCTTCCAGTATTCTGCATGGTCGTTGGTACACTGCCGAGGGGAGGTGAAGTCATTGTATAAAAAAAACCCCGCGATCGTGAGGAAAAACATGTGGCTTGGTTGGACCAAATAACGAGTTTTAAAAGTAGCATATGCACTTTGGCTGATTAGCGGAGTTTTAGCCTGAGTGTACATGCGATAGGCCGCGACTCTTCTGTCATTATATATGTATATATTTTTTTAGAAGAATCCTTTGGACTTGGGCGGGATGACCTATTGGATGACCGCCCGTGCGCTGTCTCGCATCGTCCATCCACTGCCCAAGAGTGACAGCCTCCCCCTCGTCTCTGCTCCTTCAGAGGGCTGGGCGCCGTGTTCTGAGCATGCGCGAGTAGTTCTGAGCACGCGCACAACTCCGAAAGGGCACAGATGTTTGCTGCCCCCAGCGTTCAATAATGCCTTCTTCTTTTTTCTTTTTCTTTTTTGAATCCCAGCGGCCTTTTCGAGAACACGTTCTGGGCGCAGGCTTCGTCGTCGTCATCGATCAGCTGAATGCAGTGTATACATAGTACATGTAGCATATCACCCAATGATCGATGTCAGAAATGAACCCGGCGACATAACCAGAGCTAGAGTTTGAGCCTCGGTCTCGAAAAGGTCATTAGTCAATACGGATTCGGTAAGACCGTTCCTCGTGCTACCAGTCATAAGTTGATGCGAATGTTTGTACATGTATAGTTGGGTATCCCTGATTGAGTTCCGCTGCCACTTCCGAACTACGGGCCAAATTCCCCGGCCGTTGAAACGTCTTATGTGCTTTCTACCGACCGGTACAGGGTTACAAGGAAATATTTCTTCGAAACTGCCAAATAATGTTTAGGACTTGTCACGTTAAAGTACAGACGGCAACCAGAACTGAAATCTACCTTGGAGGGAAAAACAGAATTTGGTCTATGGAATCCGATTTTGATTTTATGCAAATCTGAAGGGACCTTGTTACTTTTATGGTATTTTATTACGTATATGTCTGGCACATAGTCTGTGCTTGTAGGTTGGTGTAATATGCGATCCGGTGTCTTTATTTTACCGATTATGAATGTGTAAATGGTGGTGTACATAGAATAGAAAGTACAAATCTAAGTTTAAGGTGCACTCTTGATATTTTTATAGTGACACATATATACGGGATGTACATTTTGGTTTATTTTTGTTTTTGGGTGCAGCTCGGGCCATTTTCTGATTGGATTTGAATGATTCACATTGGGGACGGTGGTTTAACAACGCCAACTTTGCTGCAACATGATGGGCCGATTGTTGGGTATAACTGCCGTAGTTGGTTCGTTGGTTGTTTGTTTGTTTAGTTGGTTGATTGATCGGTTGGTTGGTTGATTGATCGATTGATTGACTGGCCGGTGGATTGATTTATCGATTGATCGATTGAGTGATTGATTGATTGATTGATTGGTCGGTGGATTGATTGATCAATTGATTGATTGATCGATTGATTGATTAGTCGTTTGATTGATTGATTGATTGATTGATTGATTTGTTGATTGATCGGTTGGTCGGTTGGTCGATTGATTGATTGATCGATTGATTGATTAGTCGGTTGATTGATTGATTGATTGATCGATTGATTGATTGATTGATTGAGCAATCATCTTTAATTTTTAATATGTAGCCATTTATTTCTCATGTTTACTCGAATCAGTATTAAGTCATTTATTTATCTTTTTGTTGATTAATCCTATAGTGACAAGATTATGAGTTTATGATGTCATATTATTTTTCGATTATTGATCATATGCTGATTGACAAATCAATCTGGTGTAGTTAGCATGGACCATGTTGTATTTCTAGTCGGTCATTTGATAAGGATTTATCGATCCCATGATTGATTACTGGCTAATTGTTAATTAGCTATTAATCGATCTTAAGATGGTGAATATATTGATTTTTTTGGTTGGTCATCTACACAGACCAGATTTGTGAATGAGTTGAGTGTATTTAATCCGTATTACCTTGATTGTTTTGTTTACATTTCTTTTACTGTCATCTGTTATCTAACTTTTATTGTTGATGAATTTTCAAAAACCTTTCATTTCTTGTTTCATTGATTGATATATTCACCGATTTGAAATTCCTTTTCTCGAATCGCTCGGCTTTTTTCATAGCTACAAATGATTGCTTATCATTTTTTGATCCCTTGCTCATAGTTATGAATATCTTTGATGATAGTTGAGCGCGTGCGGTTTTTTCCCCATCGTTTTTTACTCTCGATTTTAGAATAATTTCTAATCTTGTTCACTGTGTCTTCAGCAAAATCTCCTTTATAGTATAATGTGTAGGTTTGTAAGGTAGATGCGGTGTAGTTAAGTGTGTCGATTTTTTTCAATGTAACTCTGGCATTTTTCTTTTCAATTAAGGTTTCCGAAAGGTATGTATTGCATTGGGACTGGTATAACATTATACTATTATTATGCAGTACGGCTAGATTTTGGGTATAGAGACACACGATGTAGAGATTAGACGAAAGGGAGTTGAGTAACTCTCCAGATGACGTTTTCCTTCTCGTTCCGATGCAGTTTTAATTACATACTTATGAATGTGGCAATACCAATAAGAGTGAATCTACGTAGACCGAATTAAATATGTAAGAAAAGTGAGAAATGGTGTCGCTGGATTGCTTCCTGCTCAGTTGCTTGGAAGACACGACGGACATAAAAGGAACAAGGGACACTTTCAAGCCTTTGCGCTTTTTTGAATAATTGGCTTTAAAATCGGTCACTTTTAGAAATCTGGGGTTTCCTCGATAAAGCCCCTACACAACATTGTCCAAAGGAAAGTCTAGTTGATTTTTTGGGGAAGGCCGCCATCTTAATTCTGCATGGTTCAGAGTGTAAGAGCCATTGTTATGCAAAACCAGAGGTCACGGGTTCAAGTCCCGGTCGAGTCAAAGCTTTTCCTTGCCATTTTGCAAAAATTGTTTAAAAATTCCAAGTAATTTGTTTTCCTTTATTTGTTTGTTCTCCAAAAAAGGAAAGGAACTTCACAGACCGACTACTACTAAAGCCCATCGCTCCCAGTGGAGCATAGGCCATCGACGACCCCTCGCCATCGCACTCTGTTCTGGGCTGCTCTTGTTATTCCTGTCCAGTTGGTACCCTGCTGCTTCCACTCTGCCTCAGTGTCTCGCCTCCAGCTGTTGCGAGGCCGGCCCCTCTTTCTCTTTCCCTGCGGGTTCCAGGTCAGGGCTTGGCGTGTGGTGCTGGATGCCGGTTTCCTGAGGGTGTGTCCGATCCAGCCCCACTTCCTCCGCAGTATCTGCTTGGCCACTGGCTCCTGTCCCGCTCGCTCCCACAGGTCTTCATTTCGGATCTTCTCCGGCCATCGGATGTTGTAGATGCGCCTCAGACAGGTGTTGAAAAATGTCTGGATCTTCTGCTGCATCGTCTTTGTCGTCCGCCATGCCTCGCATCCATAGAGAAGGATGGACTTCACATTGGAGTTGAAGATGCGGAGTTTGGTTCTCACGCTGATCTCTCTTGATGCCCAGATGCTCTTGAGGGTGACAAAGGCTGCTCTTGCCTTGCCGATCCTGGCTGTGACATCTCGGTCTGTGCCCCCCTGTCGATCGACCACACTTCCCAGATAGACGAAGGTTCATAGACCGAGCATTTAAACAAATACTCAACAATAACTGATCTTAACGTTTTGTTGACGGCAGAATTATTCTGTCTTTGCAAAACACCCTGAGCTAGGACCGTCGGACGCTCTTTGGATATTTGCGTTTTCTTCGTTTAAAACCCTTACACACAACATTGGTAAGATCAAAAAACAGAAATGTTCACACATTTACATAAAACTCCAATTTGAATATGGTTACGATAGAAAGCTCACACTGAAATCTTTCTGTCTAAAAATTGCGGTATTTTTGGAGAAAACAGTAAAGAAATAATTTACGTCTCACCCCAAGATACGAGAAACAAACGAAGCGGTTTTCAGGATTTTCTCGAGACTCGGTTGGCGGATTGAGCTGAAATGTTCACAGGTGTGCTATTTCATGCATATGTTGGATCAGACAACGCGTGGATGCTATTCTTTGACCTCGACCAATGTTGCGTTAGCCCTTTAAATGCTCTTTGGGCGCAGTTTGAAAATCTAAAACAAATAGAGGGCACGGGCCTGCTCAGTCTGCCTGTCAGAAAGGTCCTGCTAGGATGGCAATGTCAGGCTCGCTACATTTTTTTCAATTTTTTCTTTGGTCATTGGAGTTTATCACATTCATATTGCTGTATTGTTGGGTGGTTTTTCTTTTGGGACTTAATTATACTTTTTTGATTCCAACTTTTTTGGGCTTGGGACTCAAATTTGGGTAATTTTTTTCCAGTTATGTTTAATTCGTTGCTTTGTATAGATTATCAAGGGCCTAGTAGCAGTACCGAAGCTTGGTAGAGTTACTCGAGTCGTGGCGTGTGTACGAACAGACATCGTCGACGCTTACACTCCGAGAGTTTCTTAAATTTTGTCCCTCCCCCTCCAAAAAAAAAGGCGGAATGACGGAGCCTGTGCACCCTCGAATCGCGGTCACCTTTCTCATCCGCACCAAACCACCCACGGCCCGGCGTGCCCGGGCCTGAACTATGGCATCCCATATATACCGCCAACCGGAAGAAATGGTATCACCCTTTTGTTTCCCTGCCTTCCTCGTCGACTTCTGATTTTGTAAATGCATCGTGAAATAGATTTAACAAGTGCGCCCCTTTCCCCCGATCGTAATTATACTGGCCTCCAGCGCGATTGGAGAATGATTCTACCCCCCTCTCCGTTTTTCTTCTTCTTATCTCTCTCTCTCCCCCCCCCTCTCTCTCTCTCTCTGTCTGACTGTCTGTCTGTCTCTCTCTCTCCTCCACCCCCTTCCACCCCCTATTATTGCGTCAAAATAAATAAATTGCCAGTTCGCGACAGAACCGATCGTATTCTTGTTGACCCTCATCGGAAATGTTTTCGTGTGGACCGCAGGGCGTTGAGGCCGTGTGGCGCTATCCGGAGAGAGAGAGAGAGAGAGAGAGGGGGGGTCCTTTTTTTGACGGAGGTCCCCTCGGGGGGTGGGGGGAAGCACGGTACCCGTAGGCGAGCGTAACTCGAACCGAGACTCTTTCTGTTTTGTTTTTTGAGGGGGAGAGTGGCTCTTCTCGTCACGGCCGAAGCTGTTAACGTGGTAATAGGGGAGGGCGAAGGAGGGGGAAGCACCATTTTGTTTTCTTTCTCGATCGCTCGCTCGCTCGCTCGCTCGCTGGGAGAGCCGTCTTTCTCGCACCTATATACCTCGCCACGATGCGTGCAGCCAATGTTTATCTAATGTGTCTTATCCGCCTGCAGTCCCGTCCGTCTTGACGGTGCTTCTTCGCGGTTTTTTTTCCCCCTTTTCTCCAATGCGCACTTAACGAATCCGATTTCCCCCGACAACCAACCCCCGCCCCTCCCTTCCTCTCCCGCGCATGCCTTCGTTAAACTCGCATCGATTGCTTATTTGCGAATAAAAGCAAGGGGGGAAATTGATACAGAGCTACCGGCAGTTTGTTTAAGGCGTGTTGGATACTTTTAACCCAAAATAGAAAGGAAAAAAGAGAACCCGCACAAATGTATGATAGGACTTGTTGGTTGAGAAGTCGTGGCAACCGTTGGGTCGCTCTGTTGTTGTCCTGTATACGTTAATTTAAACTCCAAGTTGGCGGGTTGTATGTGCGAGTTCAGGAAGGTGCAATCAGGGCGACCGTGTCATCGGCTTGGATGCCATTTTATTACTCGCTTGCTGAAGCTAGGAATGAGATTTGAAGGTTTTCAGGGTGAGAATAGCCGGAGTAATATAGGTTTGCGGTGACACCGTGTAAATTCTCTTTTGTGGGTATGTGTGATTCTGAAAAGAACCGGAGGAACTCAACGTTTCGAACAGTGTGTTTCCTTCAGTGCTCCCGCCTTCACCCTTCACTGGACTTCTCCCCTCACCAGGCTCCCTCTCTGCACCACTTGAGCTCCACTCCCAGTTTGAATCCAGCAGTCTCCTGAAGACCAACAGAGCATAGTGTTTGAAAACGTCGAGTTCCTCCGGTTCTTTTCAGAACCACACTTACTCACAAAAGAGAATGTGACGTGGTGTCACCGCAAACCTATTACTCCTGAAGCTAGGAAGTTCGTTCGGCCCGAGAAGTCTTTTGAGGGAGGACAGGATTAACCAATGACTGGGCTTTTAAGTTTTAAAGGCCCAATACATCATTGGTAAAGGTCAAAAGATTGCCACAGTTAGTGTGTTAAACCATTAAACACCCCAAAAAAGTAATCAAATGGTGATCTGAGAAAGTAGAAAAAGGTAAAAAAAAAACTGTCACGCTCTTTGCACCATTCTGTAGTCTAAGAAATAGTTTATGACTTGCGAGTCATAAACTATTTGTCGATGTTTGAGTGAAGATTTCTAGGGAAGTACAGCATCCCAGACCGTAAGATTTCAACATGAGGATTCTATCATGACCATTGACAAACTGTGTAAATTAGGAGGAAACATGTGGACATCGATGTTTTCTGGTCTTCCCAATGTTGTATTGGGCCTTAAGTTCCCTCCTATATAATACACGCAGCAGGGCCTGTTACGATAGTGCTAACACACTCTGGGATCCAGGACACGTTATGACGTCACTATTTCATGATGTAGACGTCACCATTTCATGACGTTGACGTCACTACTTCATGATGCCTGAGTCACGGCACATGCTACCGTATATAAGGCTAGTCCGAGGTCACATTTTTAGCCCCCAAAGACGCGGGTCATAGCCGTTCTGGCAGAAAAAAAAAAGATGAACAAGAAAGAAAAAAAATCAGAAAAACAGCCATTGCAAGCGTGCGAGGCAGTCTTGTCGTTAACAGTTTTGATCTCGGAACTTAACGACGTTTGACTGAGACCCTCATCGTTTCTTATCCACACCGAGAGCGATGGGTGTCGGCCAACCCCTTTTCTTGACTGAGATATGTTAGTCTGTCCGAACTACAAGGAGAAGCGGTTGGATGCTTCGACGAAGCAGCCCCCCCCCCCCGCCACCACCGGCACATCAACACCGTATTCTGAGCCTTGACGGAGCATAATTCATTTCCACGCAGTATAACCCAGGGCCACCTTTTAGCTTGAGAGCGTTCCTCTTTTTCTTCGTCTATATCTTCTCGTCGACCGAGCCGAGCCGTTCCCTCTTCCTGGGGCGACGTTGGGGTCTCTAACTGGATTTGTCAAAATGCAATTTGCTAGATTCGCCGGGTGCTTTGTGCTGACTATAGGGACGGATGATTGTCAGGACCAACGGTCATTTTTTTTTTCCGGGCCTGGATCTTCCGCCGCCCTAATATTTTCTCAATACTTCGGTCCCAAAGTTGGGCCTCTGTTCGACGCGCTGAGCGAACGATTGTGGAAAGATATGACTTGATTGAAACTCAGTTTACGCTGACACCGTGTGAGTTAAGTCGCGATGTAATGTATATTATATGCATATGTATCTGTGAAAAGTCGACAATGTACAAATGAAGCGATACAAACACGATGGCCGCCAATAAGGTCTCCTTTATTGAGGACCCAACCGCCCTTTTGTGTGTGTAATTTACATAGGGTTTTAGTTCGTCTCCTTGCTGTGCAATCAGTAATTAGGGCGCCCCCCACCCATTACATAACTAGCCTTTTCCCGCTCAAACCACGAATGATAAGGGCTGGATAGCTCGGGTTGTGAAACCGTAACCTTGGGTTTGTTTCCTCATTCCAAATTCATAGAGTCGATTCAGCAACGAAATCTGCTCAAGCATGAAAAACCCCCGCTGAATAAAATCACGATGCTAGCCACAGGAAAGTCTAGTTGATTATTTGGGGAAGGCCGCCATCTAAATGCTGCATGGTTCAGAGGTTAAGAGCCATTGTTATGCAAAACCAGAGGTCACGGGTTCAAGTCCCGGTCCAGTCAAAGTTTTTCTTTTAATTGCCATTTTGCAAAAATGTTTAAAAATTCCAAGTAAATTATTTTACTTTATTTGTTTGTTTTCCAAAAAAGAAAAGGAACTTCATAGACTGAGAATTTGTTTTTTTTTTAATTAATTCTCAACAATAACCGAACTTGACGTTTCGTTGACGGCAGAATTATTCTGTCTTTGCAAAAGACCCTGAGCTAGGACCGTGGGACGCTCTTTGGATATTTGCGTTTTCTTCGTTTAAAGCCCTTACACACAACGTTGGTAAGATCGAAAAACAGAAATGTTCACACATTTACATGAAACTTATACGGCTTGAAGATGGTTGTGGTAGAAACCTCGCACTGATATAATTATTTCTGCCTAAAATTCTGTATTTTTCGAGAAAAGAGTGAAAGAAAAAATCTCACCCCTAGATCTAAACGATTTTTCGGAACATTTCGTGGAATGCTGCATTTTTCGCGAAACAAATGAAGCAGTTTTCACTCTTTTCTCGAGACTCGGTTGGCGGATTGAGCTGAAATTTTCACAGGTGTGCTATTTCATGCATATGTTGGATCAGACAACGTATGGATGCTTTTCTTTCACCTCGACCAATGTTTTGAAGTTATCCCTCTAAGTCGGACATAATTTGTTGCGATTAATTTGTTTTGATTATTCTTAGACAATGTTCCAGTAAGTGTATTTTGTTCGAAAACAAAATGAACTAGGAAACAAACGTCAGCGAACCAGATCATCCACAAAAGCCAGTAGCCCAGTTGCCACTTCATGAATATTCCTTTTTTGGGGGAGGAGGAGGAGGGCTGCTCCTGGCATGGACCGGTCAACCACCAGGCGGTCAAATGAGTCGGTTGAGGGAGTTTTCCACCGGCTGAGGCACGATGCCCACTGACAGGAACAATGAATCGGAGGTGGTGTCGGACTACTTATTAGCTAAGTGACAAGCCCCCCCCTTCCTCTCTCTCTCTCTCTCTCTCTGTGTCACTGACCCGTCCTGGACAATAGATCCCCCTCCTTCAACCACACCCACCCCTCTCCTCGCAACCCCGCCCCTTTATCCCCGGTCGGCTAAAATGGCAGGGGATGGAGGGATGGTCCTGCCGTTACCTCTGACTATAACCACCCGCATTAACCTCGTCCAACTACCAAGTGATTCCCCTTCTGTCGATACAATCCCCCCATGACCGGTTCTATCCCCCATCTCCCGAATCCGACCCCGTTCTGGGTTTTTTGTGTGGCTCAGGACAATGAATTCTACAGCTTGGTCTCTCTTCGTCTTTCACCAAAAGCTGAGACTCATCTTGAAAATGCCTATTCGTCTTCGTCGCTAAATAACTCATTGTTCCTATAGTATCTTCTATTGTGACATCACGCTTGGCCTATGGCAACTCGGATTAATGTGCAGAACAAGCCTTGTTGCATCTTGAAGTACGGTAGCATAGACCCCCGGTAATGTCGTTCGGCTCACCTCCGCCGGAAAGACAATTTTAAGATAAGTATAGAAATGAAGGGGTTGTTCATCGCGGTGGTGCATGTAGACAAGTAGAAGGGGTGATCGAAGTCACGCGATGTGTCGTTGCTGGTGGCGACGTTTCGGTTGCTAACTGCTAACCTTCACCAGGCAACTGAAGAATGCGCGCTGCGGCGTCTGTTTATGTCCGCTTCGCCGGTTCCTGCGTACCGGTTTGCGGACGTCGTAGTAGTGATCGTGCGGTTTGGCGCGCGATTCTGGCGTCCACTAGCGGCCCCGTCCGTGGTGGGTCGACGGTTGTGGCGTCTGATGGTGGGAAGCCAGAAACCGGGGATGTCAATGCCGCTGTCTCGGTTGATGTTGTTTCGGCGAAGTCGGATGTGGATGGCCTCCTTGACACGCCTGGTGTACCAATGTTGTTCTCGGTCGATACACCGTACATCGTCCCAATTGGGGCGGTGACCAGCTCCCCAAGCGTGCTCGGCTACCGCCGATAATTATATATATGAAGATAAATATATATAGGACGAACTGACTGGGAGCTTTGTCAAAGAAATAATATAAGATATCAACAATTTGGAGGGCCTGAAAAAGCCCATCTTAGCAGGACCTTCTCAAAGGTGGAAAAACAGGAACGAAACAAATAGGAATGGGGAGAGTAACAGGGACATGGATGAACGAGGACAAAGGGAATAGCCGGCAGGGTGAGATCAAAGGGAAGGGCAGCAATTAAGACACCTGTGTTAATATTGAGCATTGTCTAATCACGATTTTAACCAGTAGTACGATTACCAGCTGATAGCTGTACCGGTCAATGTAAACCTGTTTATAGTCGACTTGGTCAAAATCGATTGCAAACCCAGAGATTGTTTCTAAAACCTGGCCAAGTGCTTGGTGAACGAATTTACCGGTATACCCTATACCCTGCCGAACGTTTGTACGCTGCATTCAACCGTGAATTAAGTATAGGCCTGCAAGCAAAACTGGCCACGCTGTGGGGGATTCTTCATAAAAGAGCAGATAATGTTAGTATCAGTCGTAATATTAGACCCTCCATCTTTCAAGATTCTTATTGAGGCCGAGTCAGTCAGCGAGCAATTTGTAAGAGTATTTTTTTTTTGGCAAAATGCTCTTCAGATTCTTCAAGTTGATTGAAAGTACAGGCGCCCGGCCGCTACGCGAGGCGATTGCATTTCATGGAGAGATGCACCGGAGAAAAGTGTCACACACACACACACACACCCACACGGCCCTACACATGTATGGGCCCGTGGTACCGTTGATTGAGTCTGGTGTCCCGAGTCACGGCCGGCATTGCCTGCCTGTGTTGAGGCATACGTCATCGGCGCCCGTCTATTCATCGCCAAGTTCTGACAGGGCCTGATGGCGTAGGTCCACCGCCAAACCGAAAAGTACGCCAGGCTCCTCGGTGCTATGTTCCGCCTCATGTCCAAAATATGTGCTCTATAATCTTGTAATGCTTCACTGCCTAGGCTACCCCTCTCTCTATCTCTCTCTCTCTCTCTCTCTCTCTCTCTCTCTCTCTATCTCTCTCTCTCTCTCTCTCTCTCTCCCTCTCTCCATTTTCCTCTCCCTCTTCATCTCCCCTCTCTTTCTCTCTCCCTCTGCCTCTCCCCCTCTCTCTCCCTCGCTCTCTCCCCTGTCTCCCTCCCTCTCCCTCTCTATCTCCTCCTCTCTCTCCCCCCTCTCTCTCTATCCCTCTCCCTCTCCATCTCTGCCCTCTCTCCCTCCCTCTCTCTCTCTTCCTCTCCCTCTCTCCCTCTCCCCCTCTCCCTCACTCTATCCATCTCCCTCTTCCTCTTCCTCTCTATCGCACCCC
>OX465112.1:3104016-3154016 GCA_949987565.1 Luidia sarsii
CATCTATTTCCTCTCATCAATAATGTGGGATTAATGCGTTTTCATGACGGTATATCAACGCCAATCTCACGCCGCTAAACCAGCCCCCGTGATTCGATTAGCGGTGTCCCGCCGAGACCGTGGCGGCCTTTCATCCCGGTACTTCCCCCCACCCACCCCAAATCACCCCACCATTCCCCAGTCTCCCACTCCGTCTCTCACTTACCCCTCGCCAGATCCCCGCTGCCTTTTATGCCGTATATGCCGTGTGCGATCGGCGGAGGAAGGGGAAAGGAGAGAGGGGGAGAGGGGGGAGAGAGGGATGCGGTGGGAAGGGACTAAAGAAGACACAAATCACTCAAAGAAATTGGTTGGTCCTGGTCTGAATGGAGTCCGACCGATCCCCCTTCTTTTCCTTTTTGTTTGTCTCGAGTCCCGTCTCCTCCACTCCCCTCCCCCCCATGGGGATCGCGGTGTCCGGGTTCCCCCTCACTCAAGGGACGGTGGCCGGGCAGGCAAATCCACCAACTCCGCCAACAAACACTAATAAAAAACAGCCGAACAGAAGATAAAAAACACCGAGAATGGAAGGGGAAGAGGTTGGTAACTCCCCTAACGCCCCCATCCCCCCTTTAAAAAACAGCTCGCCAAATGCAAACTTTTGTTGTTCGGTTTGATTTCGCGGTTTTGCCATCTCCTCATTCTCGTCTAATTTTCGTCTCCTTTTTGTGTGTGTGTGTTGACGAGGAGGGACGAAAGTGTAATTTACTCGACAGGCCGTACGGGGGGGGGAGTAGAGGGCTAGGGGGGAGGGGAGTCTCGCCGGTATACAGGGTGATGGCCCTGCTGAAAAGAGGAACAGTCCGGTCTAAAGGAATTCCACACTTCAATCATCCTCACAGCCATTCTGATTCGCTTGCCTGTGCCCGCCACAATCCACCCTCTTCTGCCTTCCCCT
The DNA here is from genome assembly GCA_949987565.1 of Luidia sarsii. Classification (NCBI taxonomy): domain Eukaryota; kingdom Metazoa; phylum Echinodermata; class Asteroidea; order Paxillosida; family Luidiidae; genus Luidia; species Luidia sarsii. Next base: position 3,104,954 of record OX465112.1, read on the forward strand.
CTCCCTCCTTTGCTGCGTCCTATTGCGGACATGAGGGTCGGGTCTAATAGGGCTTTGATGGCGTTATAATGTTACATTTATGGAGAGAGGGGAAGAGGAGGAGGAGGATGAGGAGGAGGGGAAGGAGGGGGAGGAGGGATGGAAGGGGAGGAGGGCAAAGAGGAGGAGGAGGAGGGAGGAAGGCAAGAAAGGGGTGGAAGGGGAGGAGGAGGAGGAGGAGGGAGGAGGGGAGGGGTGTAAGGGGAGCAGGACAAAGAGGAGGGGGAGGAGGAGAAGGAGTAGGAAGGATGGAAGGGGTGAGGGCAAGGAGTAGCAGGAGGGAGAGGAGGTGGAGGAGGGAAGGATGAGGAGGAGGTGAGAAGAGGAGGAGGGGTGGAAGGGGAGAAGGGCAAGGAGGAGAAGTGGGGAGGGAAGGGGGAGGAGGAAGAGGGAGAGGATGAGGACGTGGACGAGGAGGAGGGAGAGGGAGAGGGAGAGGGAGAGGGAGAGGAGAGGGAGAGGGAGAGGGAGAGGAGAGGCAGAGGCAGAGGCAGAGGCAGAGGCAGAGGCAGAGGCAGAGGCAGAGGCAGAGGCAGAGGCAGAGGCAGAGGCAGAGGCAGAGGCAGAGGCAGAGGCAGAGGCAGAGGCAGAGGCAGAGGCAGAGGCAGAGGCAGAGGCAGAGGCAGAGCAGAGGCAGAGGCAGAGGCAGAGGCAGAGGCAGAGGCAGAGGCAGAGGCAGAGGCAGAGGCAGAGCAGAGGCAGAGGCAGAGGCAGAGGCAGAGGCAGAGGCAGAGGCAGAGGCAGAGGCAGAGGCAGAGGCAGAGGCAGAGGCAGAGGCAGAGGCAGAGGCAGAGGCAGAGGCAGAGGCAGAGGCAGAGGCAGAGGCAGAGGCAGAGGCAGAGGCAGAGGCAGAGGCAGAGGCAGAGGCAGAGCAGAGGCAGAGGCAGAGGCAGAGGCAGAGGCAGAGGCAGAGGCAGAGGCAGAGGCAGAGCAGAGGCAGAGGCAGAGGCAGAGGCAGAGGCAGAGGCAGAGCAGAGGCAGAGGCAGAGGCAGAGGCAGAGGCAGAGCAGAGGCAGAGGCAGAGGCAGAGGCAGAGGCAGAGGCAGAGGCAGAGGCAGAGGCAGAGGCAGAGGCAGAGCAGAGGCAGAGGCAGAGGCAGAGGCAGAGGCAGAGGCAGAGGCAGAGGCAGAGGCAGAGGCAGAGGCAGAGGCAGAGGCAGAGGCAGAGGCAGAGGCAGAGGCAGAGGCAGAGGCAGAGGCAGAGGCAGAGGCAGAGGCAGAGGCAGAGGCAGAGGCAGAGGCAGAGGCAGAGGCAGAGGCAGAGGCAGAGGCAGAGGCAGAGGCAGAGGCAGAGGCAGAGGCAGAGGCAGAGGCAGAGGCAGAGGCAGAGGCAGAGGCAGAGGCAGAGGCAGAGGCAGAGGCAGAGGCAGAGGCAGAGGCAGAGGCAGAGGCAGAGGCAGAGGCAGAGGCAGAGGCAGAGGCAGAGGCAGAGGCAGAGCAGAGGCAGAGGCAGAGGCAGAGGCAGAGCAGAGGCAGAGGCAGAGGCAGAGGCAGAGGCAGAGGCAGAGGCAGAGGCAGAGGCAGAGGCAGAGGCAGAGGCAGAGGCAGAGGCAGAGGCAGAGGCAGAGGCAGAGGCAGAGGCAGAGGCAGAGGCAGAGGCAGAGGCAGAGGCAGAGGCAGAGGCAGAGGCAGAGGCAGAGGCAGAGGCAGAGGCAGAGGCAGAGGCAGAGGCAGAGGCAGAGGCAGAGGCAGAGGCAGAGGCAGAGGCAGAGGCAGAGGCAGAGGCAGAGGCAGAGGCAGAGGCAGAGGCAGAGGCAGAGGCAGAGGCAGAGGCAGAGGCAGAGGCAGAGGCAGAGGCAGAGGCAGAGGCAGAGGCAGAGGCAGAGGCAGAGGCAGAGGCAGAGGCAGAGGCAGAGGCAGAGGCAGAGGCAGAGGCAGAGGCAGAGGCAGAGGCAGAGGCAGAGGCAGAGGCAGAGGCAGAGGCAGAGGCAGAGAGGCATATGTAAAGAAAAAAGAAATGCACCCTCTCAATACTCGAGTCGGCCAAATCAGTTTGCGTCCGTCCGGCGTCCACAATGAATAATTGAAGGCCTTCTGCCAACCAATCTCCTTACTGTGCCCGGGCAGAGTAATCAGTCGATTCACACCCGTTTGTTATTGTATTTTAATCTGCTATTCTCATCTCAAACCTTGGACCCATACTCAAAATATTGGATCATTTTTTGTTGAGCATTTGTTCCCCGCTCCGCGATTTCCGGACGCTACGTTGTTGAGCAGGTACGAATTAATGGATGCTGTATCGCAGGGCAGGGATTTCTGGTTGGTTGTGTCGTGACACGCCTGTGCATTAGGTCACGCGGTGGTGGAGGTGTTGTGACAGGTTCCCTTCGCAGTAACAATCCCTCTAAGAGGAGCTTGTTTTCGAAATTGATTGAGATTTGCTCGGCGCACTTGACAATGTAGAATGATTGCAGTGATACCGCGTGTAATATCTCTATCGAGAGTAAGTGCGGCTGTGAAGAGAGTTAGTGTGGGTCTGAAAAAGCGCTGCTGGGGTAGCAGAGACAGAGCCACAGCCACATCCACAACCACAGCCATAGCCACAGCCACAGCCATAATCATAGCCATAGCTATAGTCATAGCCACAACCGTAGCCACAGCCACAGCGACAACCACAGCCACAGCCACAGCCAACGCCACAGGCACAGCCATAGCCATAGCCATAGCCATAACCATAACTATATCCATAGCCATAGCCACAGCCACAGCCACAGTCACAGCCACAGTCACAGCCACAGCCACAGCCACAGCCACAGCCACAGCCACAGCCACAGCCACAGCCACAGCCACAGCCACAGCCACAGCCACAGCCACAGCCACAGCCACAGCCACAGCCACAGCCACAGCCACAGCCACAGACAAAGCCACAGCCACAGCCACAGACAAAGCCACAGCCACAGCCACAGCCACAGCCACAGCCACAGTCACAGTCACAGTCACAGCCACAGCCACAGCCACAGCCACTGCCACTGCCACTGCCACAGCCACAGCCACAGCCACTGCCACTGCCACAGCCACAGCCACAGATACAGCCACAGCCACAGCCACAACATGGGTCCAAAGTCCCAATATTTCTGAACAATTCAGATCAAGACTAGTTCATTTGGGGCAAACGGTTTCGACCCAATACTATTAATTTTACAACTGTTTTCACAGCGTTCACATGACCGCAGTTCGAATTCCGCTCCGGTGCAAATTCATTTCGTTTATACTGTCAATATCAACATCAATCGGCGATTTTCGTCACCGTTGGATTGTCCAGGAGATTGATTAGAACCGGGAGCTGTTAGAAGGACGAGATGGTTGCCATGTTGACGTCACGTATAGTCGTTTTCATGGCGGCTCGCTTGCCTTCTTTACCGCAGCTCGCCAGTCTTGAAGTGCCTCATCGTGGAGGGATTTCCGTCCGTGAGTGTCCGCTCATTGTCAGTCCACCGTACGGGACGTGCAAGAACTGGAACAAGTCTTAACTGTTTTAAGACGCAGTTGAAAACTCATCTTTTTAAAGGCTCTATGGACCCCTTTTCACGTGACGTCATGCTGGGCTGGCCGCCTTACAATGGCAGCGCACAGTGTAAACATCAGTTGTACCATAGGGTTGTGCGAACACTTTCCGTACAAAAGCGGTCCAACGTGGCGGCAGTGTTTTGGTTTGGTCACGCGGGTGAAAAAGGTCTACACAACATTGGTAAAGGTCAAAAGTTTGCCACAGTTTGTGTGTTAAACCATTAAACATTCCAAAAAATGCAACATTGCGAAGGTTTTAGTTAAAATGGTGATCTGATGTAATCTGACAGCATCCCAGACCGTAAGATTTCAACATGAGGATTCTATCATGACCATCTACAAACTGTGTAAATTAGAAGGAAATCTGTGGACATCGATGATTTCTGATCTTCACAATGTTGTATTGGGCCTTTAAGACTGCTTACAACATGTAAGGTTTGTTTTTTAATGTAAGTTTGATCAACCCTTGCCCTTAATTTAATTAACTAACATATTTTAAAATTTAGTGGGCCGGACGTTTTGATCCTATCAGGACATTTCTCAAAGGCAGAGGGTTTTAAGATTTTAAGATTTGCATTTTGGTAATTTTAGTCAGTAAGCAGTTTGGAACATATTTGTATATCACTAATTAACATATTATTAGTTTTGATACTTTAAATGTACATTTGATTAATTTTGTTTAATGTGCGATTTCCGATTTTGCATTTTTAGTTTGAATGTATTTGGTTTTCGAGTGTTTAATTATTACCATTCTTATTCAATTGGTTTTTCTCCAGCGTATTTGAATAATCTTATATAAGATTTGCGCTTTATGATTTCACTATTATTATCATTTAAAGTGATATACAAAAATGTTGCAAACTGCTTACTGACTAAAATTACCCAAATGCAAATCTCAAAATTTAGTGGGCCTGACGTTTCGATCCTAGCAGGACCTTTCTCAGGGTTATTTTAAGTTGACAAAGATAGCATCCCGCACAGTCTTAAGTTCAGAAGCAATCTCCCCCCTCTTTTCCCTGTACGCCGCCTTAAATCCTACCCTTCTTCTTCTCGTCAGCGCTTGACTCAAAAACAGTTTTATCCCGCCATTAAATCAAATCCATACACTTTCCTGTGGCTTTGAGGTATTGATATTAAACCGTTCCCTATGGCTTTACTGCCCCCCTTTCAACCAATAAAAGTAGAGTCTGTCTAAATCTGTTCTTTCTCGTGTATCGACGCGGTTTTTCTCACAGTTTTTACAGTTCTGTTCTGTCTCTCCCTCTCTCTCTGCGTTCTGTGGTATTGGCAGGGACTTGTCAGCGGCGGCGGCTTTACCGGCACTGCAACTACATCAGCGAGGCGAGCGTGCGGCTTGCTGCAGCCCCCGCCGGGCAACAGCGGCCGTTGCCCCGGGGAGTTTGGGGCCGGGAGACCGGTCGGCCGTGCTCCCCTCTCTCGGTGTCATGCCCGGCCCGGAGGTGACGGGTGAAGGGACAACAAGACTCCCTCTCTCTCACTCCTTCCCCCCCCCCCCCATCGCTATGACGGGTCACCCCCACCCCGACAACTCCCACACCCACCACCCCCACCACCCATCTCGCTGCGATCATCGGAGGATCAAGTCCTACTTCTGGATTTATTCGCCCGCTATCAACTCGGATATTATGGCTTTAGGTTTGGGGACGCCGGCTGGCTAAATTGGGATGATTTGTATCAGCTAAAATAAAGGAAACCGGGGTGGCGGTATTATTTTGATGAAATTCTCTCCATCTTCAAGAAAGAACAAGAACAAGAACGGGACATTACTTTAGAAAATCCTTGCCGGTCAATATGAATTGGAATCACCATCCAATGTTTGGAAATGTCACTCCTGAATGGGTTGCTGGATCGACAGAAATTTGTAGGGCATTCCTCTGAAATATGGATCGCCTTGAGCGACCTTTCAAGCTAGATAGGTGCGTTCAGTTCTTCGCGACATTGTCGGAATCTTTCTATGAGGTCGAAGGAAAGGGGGTAAGTGAGAAGGAAGGAGAGACAGAGACAGAGACGGAGATAGAGAAAGCGACCGAGACATAGACAGAGACGGAGACAGAGACAAAGACAGAGACAGAGACAGACAGAGACAGAGACAGGCAGAGACAGAGACAGAGACAGACAGAGACAGAGACAGAGACAGACAGAGACAGACAGAGAGAGAGATGGAGACGGAGACGGAGACGGAGGCGAATAAAGACAGAGACAGAGACACAGACAGGTACAGACAGACAGAGACAGAGACAGAGAAAGAGACAGAGACAGAGACAGAGACAGAGACAGAGACAGGGACAGAGACAGAGACAGAGACAAAGACAGAGACAGAGACAGAGACAGAAACAGAGACAGGGACAGGGACAGAGACAGAGACAGAGACAGAGACAGAGGCAGAGGCAGAGGCAGAGGCAGAGACAGAGACAGAGACATAGACAGAGACAGAGACAGAGACAGAGACAGAGACAGAGACAGAGACAGAGACAGAGACAGAGACAGAGACAGAGACAGAGACAGAGACAGAGACAGAGACAGAGACAGAGACAGAGACAGAGACAGAGACAGAGACAGAGACAGAGACAGAGACAGAGACAGAGACAGAGACAGAGACAGAGACAGAGACAGAGACAGAGACAGAGACAGAGACAGAGACAGAGACACAGAAACAGACACAGACACAGACACAGACACAGACAGGGGAGGGAGATGTGTTCAAATATCGCTGATGGAAAAACAGCCATTGGAAACGCGAACAGAAAACCTATCTGCCGAGGTCATTAGTGCCTGCGCGAATATTAGAGTATAGTGATGATGCCCGTTTCATTATTGGGACAGAGCGCGTGCATAAAACACCAATCACACGCCGGACTGAATGGCCGGCGTAATGCGTTCCCTACCCTAAGGCTGCGCGATCCCCTCTCCCCTCGGCCGAGGAAAGACGCCCGACCAATGGGCTGGGGCCTAGCCCGTCACATGACCCCCGCCCCTTCCAGTCTGCCGGCCAATAATAGGAGAGTATGGCTGCGGAGGAAGATGTGGAGGAGGGGGAGGGGGAGAGGGGGGTGGTGGTTGGTAGGGAAGGAAGGGAGATGGAGAGAGGAAAGGGGGGAGGGGGAGACCCAGCCAGTGTGTGTTATCGTGGTGCGAGCGTCACTACAGCAATCTGGTCCGTGTTATTGATTGGTCCTGTTCAAATGTGACCGCCCTGGCTCGCTCATGTCACGTCAGCGGCATGTAGTCTGCCTGTCAATAGTTTACAGATCAACAGTGTCTCTTTTTGCCTGGGACCTGCTCGCCGTTGGCTTATCGGTGTGTGCGAGCGCGCGCGGGTGTGTGTGTGTCTGTGCGAGCGTGCGATTGAAGGTACTCGACTCTTCGTGGCGTCGGTGGTGCATTCTGTGTCGTGTCGATCCGCTGGTGGTCCGCTAATCGTCATCACGCCGGTATATAAACTCATCTTGTGTAGGGGGGAACAAATTGCCGTGTTCCCTATTTTGGTGTCTATGCGAGTTGAAAGTGCCGAGTTCGGTTTTTCATCTCCGTCTGGCGACACCATGTGCTGAGAACTACCCAGCCAGCATCTCGCATAAAGCAGTTCTTGTCTATTCTGGGGGATATTGTTAGGAGGGATAACTCGAGAGGGAACATTTTTTTTTAGAGTGGTGTGCGGTGTTGCGGTCGAGCTGAGACTATTTTTGTTGGCGTTGCTGAGTTTGAACTATACGGAGTGTGACAGTAGCACTACCCGCGCTCTTCGGATGTACGTGCCCAGCATGGCCGAGTCCATGCTGTCCCTGCAGAACCTGATGGAGGCCACCCGCTCCAGCGCCTTCATCATGGGCAACCCGCCGCTGGCCGCCCTGCACAGTATGACCGAGAAGGCACCGGCGTTCCCGTACCCGGCGCCGCACCACCAGTCGGCCTGCCTGACCTCCGCGGGGCCCGGCGGCGCCGGCGCCGGCTACAAGCCCGTGACCGTGGCCTACCACCCGGCCCTGACCGGCGCCACCCCGCACGGGATCTCGGACATCCTCGGCCGGCAGGAGAGTGGCGGCGGAGCTGTCGGTGGCGGCGGAGCCGTCGGTGGCGGGGCGGGGAGCGGCGGACAGGCGGCGGCGGCCGCGGCAGCGGCGGCCGCCGCCGCCGGCCTGCTGAGCGGCGTGTCCCGCTTCGCGTCCCCGTTCGGCACGGCGGCGGCCAACGTGTACCTGAGCAGACTGGGCAAGCCGGTGGCGGACCTGCACCCGCCCACCACCGGGCCGGCCGCTCTCTACTGGCCGGCCAATCTGCTCCATTCCCCGGCGGCCTGGCGAGACCCACGCCTGCCCTGTCCAGCAGGTGAGTTGCACTCGTATAAGAAGTAGACCATACCGTAAGCCTATTCTCATCTCTAAGTAGGATCTCCGATCAGGGACACACATCACTTACTCCCTCTACCATCAGGGAAAACAAAAGTATACTCGTCTTGAGGTATACACTTATACCGTCCACCAGTTGAATTGTATACCCTTAAACGCCGGTGACTAGACCAGCTACCCGTATTCATCCCTGACAAGAATGTCTAATATAGATTGTAGCTAACTGCCCTTAATGATAGTAAGAATGTATTCCTCAATCTTCAGACACATGTGCTTTCACGTCCGACATGCCCAGTTGTCCTCATGAAGCGGTTATTCTATCCCCACAAAAAATTCCATACACTGTCGGCCATAAGTCCCTGGTCATCACTATAATGATCTTATGTCTGCGGAGAAGTTCCGGTCCAGTCAATGTTTTCTTTGCCAATTATTTAATCTGTTCAAAAGTTCCCAGTTTTCCTTTGTTTGTTAAACTTTATTTATTCCAAATTAAATGGAAACAAACAATGTAATTTCCAATGTTGAAGCATACGCTCTCGTTGGCAACAAATAGAGTTGTCTCCGTAAACATGAATGCACATTAACCAGGCTGGATCCCAGACAGACGGTCATAGGCCTCCGTTGATTCTCGATTCTCGCGCTTAATATCTTCTCAGGGGACACCGAAGTAACGTTCAACTGTCTTGGGGAAAATGTATGCCCAGGTTGGCCGGGATTTGCCGACAGATTGACTTACTACTCTGATCATTTCATGAAGTGATTAGAATTTGTCCAAATTCAGAGAGAGAGAGAGAGAAAGAGAGAAAGATAGAGTAGAGATAGAGAGAGGGGGACAGAGAGAGAAAGAGAGAGAAGAGAGAGAGAGGGGCGGAGGATAGAGGGAGAGAGATGGATAGAGAGGGGGAGGGGAGGGAGACGGGGAGAGGGAGGGAGAAGGGGGAGAGGGAGAGATAGAGACAGAGAGGGAGAGACAGGGAGAGAAATTAGGGAGATAGAGAGAGGGAGCGAGGGAGAGAGAGAGAGGGAGAGAAATAAAGAGACAGAGAGAGGTAGAGAGACAGAGAGGGAGAGAGAGAAAGATAGAGGGAGGGGGAGAGTGAGAATGAGAGAGAGAGGGGGGATAGAAATAACATCATAGAGCAAGGAGTAAAACTGATATCCAACAACTTCAATGGTTGGAAACAGTCCACTAAGCTTTCACAACTGTAATTTCAGACTTAATCGGCTATTCTCCGATTCAGCGTAATTCGTAAAAAGTACATCGGCATCGCCAAACGCGCAGCCCGGCTAAACCAGGGGATTAAAAAACGTTCCCCCACGATTGCGGCGGGACATTTCCCAAACACTTTTTTGGAGCAGTTTCTGCTGCGTTGGGCTTGCCGTGGAAGTCTTTGCATCGTAATTCGTGGGGTGTACTGAAGATTGCAATTACACGTATAGAACGATTCAAATCTTCCTTTAAAAAGCCCCTCAGCCCTCGGTCGTCGACATAGTGTGTTTACATCGCGCACTTTTGGAACACAAGGTAAACATAACATGCCCCATGTAGTTTTAATATGTATGATACTCGCTCCAGTCAGCATATTACACGTTGAACGAGGCTTTTGCAGAAATGGCTTTTGCAATACCACACCATCCCCTCCCAAAATAATTACCTAATGCGTGGCTCACAATGAAATTCTGATGAAGCACGATCATTTTACCACCAAGGCGGTCTGTCTCGTTGCACCAAGCACAAAACTGCCCTCATCATTCCTTGAACAATGGCACATTCATTAATGATGTGCCCGTCGTCATGGCAACCTCATGGGGGGGGGGAGCCGTCTCTTTGAGTGCCCATCTTTCATGCAAATTATCCCCAGTTCTATTCCAACTTTTTGTAATCACTCTTTCTGAGAATTGTTTTTTTTTTTTGGGGGGGGGGGCTTTCGTTGGTGTCTCGATTAACGCAAAAAAAACCACTCATTTTATTCTTTTGTTATTAGGGGTTTTCATGCAATTCACAGATGAAGTGAAACTAGATGGACCTATAATAGAATGACTAATGAGACGAAAACAAATGAACGCTTATTTAGTCGGCTCTCATGGGACAGTTGGACGGACGCAAATTTAATTCACCCACGCGCAAATTTCACTCCATTAAAACCGTGCACTGCGACACCTTTTTTCTATAGGTCAGCACACGGCGCGAGGCCAACATTGACAAAGCACAAGCCGACCGAAGCATCTTTGTTTAAATTTCTCTCAACGCGAGAAAGACAATGACTAGGGGGACTCATTTGTGGTGACAGTTTGGGCGGGAAGGGATTAGCAGCCACCACTCTTCATAACCAAATGATTGTTGACAATACTCTCCGCACTTAATGGACTAGTATAGAGAGGTATGATTCAGAGGAGAAAGAACAACGTATTGTCACCGTGTATTTGACTACGCCAGTGTCGTACATCAGACATTCAGTTTTGTATCAAGTCGTTAGTACACCTTGACTGGAACTTGCTTAGACAGTGGAAGGCTACCAGATTCGCCAAGAAACAATATTGGAAACTGGTAACTTATCTAAATGAGTTTAGTGGGACTGACGTTTCGATCCTAGCAGGACCTTCCTCACACTGTCTTTGAGAAAGGTCCTGCTAGGATCGAAACGTCAGGCCCACTCAATTTTAAGATTTGCATTTTGGTAATTTTAGTCAGTAAGCAGTTTGCAACATGTTTGTATATCACCTTATTCAAATGAGGAAAACTGCATATCTAGAAATAGTGTGGAGTGACTGAGGTTTCCACGCTAGCATCGGGACCTTTGAGGAGGCTCCTGCCGTAGGATCGAAACGTCGGGTACCCCGCACTCTCTGGAGTTGGAAAGGTGGGGAAGATTTTCCCTGCGATAGGTCAGAGCAGTTCAGACAGAAGCGGGACCGGTCCCGGGGTCTTGGGTATTCGGTCACGCTACATCACGGCAATGTGAAGGTCGGAAGATGGTCCGAAAAAAAAAACCCACACCCGTCTATGCGTGATGACAGTTTTCGTATAACGGCAGATATTTAGCAACGCAAAGAACAATAGATCGTTTGCACCGGCAGTCATCTTTGGAGCCTAGTGTTATCAAAATTCAATGACAATGCAGGTATACAAAGAGTGCACTCTTGCCTATCCAAGAGGAACAAAGACTAGGCCCCAAAGATGGCCACCGGTGCAAACGATCTATAGAAAACATACAAGCAAAAAAAAAACCCACTGCCAGAAGATTGAAACGTTAGGAGTGCCCTAGAAGTGCCCTGTGAGTGAATCCAAATATGCCTTGTGGTTACTGAGTGCTTCTAAAAAAAAAAGTCCGTTGTTGTACGCTAACACAAAAGTCATCCTTCAACTTGGCTGGCGTCAAGTACTAGAAAATTAGCCATCGGGCACTAATCGTTTTGCATTTCAGACGATGGGCTCGCAGTGCACAACAATCAACCGAGTGCTTTCGGTACGACACTCGACTGCACGTGATTAGTCGGGGAGAATGGAGTTGGCCAAATGGACACTGTTTTCTTTTCGTTTTTTTTTTCCGTTTTTTTTTTTTTACACCTTCGAGTTTATTCATGAGGGAATCACGTGGGAACTGCACCGAGTTGGCATCGGAGATGTCACTCGGCGTCAGACGCAGAAGACATCGGGACAACATTAGGCGGACAGATTCGACCAGACACGTCGTGTCGACCGCTGATAGTTGGGGTGGTTGAGAGAGATAGAGACAGACAGAGAGAGAGAGAGACAGAGAGAGACAGAGGAGAGAGAGAAAGAGAGAGAGAGAAAGAGAGAGAGAAAGAGAGAGAGAGAGGTGGGAGAGGGAGAGAGAGAGAGAGAGAAAGAGAGAGAGAGAGAGAGAGGAAGGGAGAGAGAGGGAGAGAGAGTGGGGAGAGAGAGAGAGAGGGGGGGGGAGAGAGAGAGAGAGGGGAGAGGGAGAGATATAAAGAAAGAGAGAGAGAGAGAGAGACAGAGAGAGAGACAGAGGAGAGAGAGAAAGAGAGAGAAAGAAAGAGAGAGAGAAAGAGAGAGAGAGAGGTGGGAGAGGGAGAGAGAGTGGGGAGAGAGAGAGAGAGAGAGGGGGGAGAGAGAGAGAGAGGGGAGAGGGAGAGATATAAAGAAAGAGAGAGAGAGAGGAGATAGAGACAGAGAGAGAGACAGAGAGACACAGATATTATATATATATATAGAGAGAGAGGGGAGAGAGAAACAGATGTATAGATTGAGAGACAGACAGAGAGAGAGAGACAGAGAGGGAGACAGAGAAAGAGGACGGGAGGGAGGGAGAGAGAGAGGGGGACGGAGAGAGGAAGGGAGAGTGAGAAAGAGAGAGAAGGGGGGAGAGAGAGAGAGGGGAGAGAGAGAGAGAGATAGATAGAGAGAGACAGGCAGAGAGAGACAGAGACAGACAGAGAGACAGACCGAGAGGACGGGAGGGAGGGAGAGAGAGGGGGGGGGACGGAGAGGGGAAGGGAGAGTGAGAAAGAGAGAGAAGAGGAGAGAGAGAGAGAAAGAAAAAAACCCGCCGCAGTCAAATTGAATTTTCAGCTGGGGAATTCGTCTCTCTTGTCGTGTTTAAAAATGCCCTTCACTGATTAAGTCTCGAATGTTTGTGCGACGGAGACAACGAAGAGTGATAAAAAAAACACAACCCCCCTCCCCCCAAAAAGTTCCATTTAATGCATTCGTCCGCCGGGATTCAAGCGGGTGTAAATTTCCTACGCGGCTCTCATTGCGAGTTGTTATCGGTCGGGTGTTTTTTTTTTCTTCAGTCTGTTCTCGGTTCAAATCAAACGTGTGTATCTTCAATAAAAGCAATATATAACAATCGAGTTAATTCCATCGGAGAGAAAACACCGACACAAATCAAGTCGGGTTTATCGCCTGCTCTTAATTACAAAGTCAAACAGAGCGCCAATCGGGCCTGTCATAAAAGTTTTTGATCAACTTTTATAACCCTCCCCCCTCCCCCCTCCCCCCTCCCCTCCCCTCCGGCTCCCACCCTTTGCAATCATGCAGGGAGACACAGCCAGCGACGACTGGCCGGCCGAGCGAACAGGACGGCGGGCTCGGTGGTTTTTTTTTTATGCGGCGTGGCCGTCGATAAATCTCCGCCGGAGTTGGGTCACGTTGGCGGGGATGCAACTCGCAAATGGAAGACGATGGTCGTCCAATTTGGTTTCATTAGTGTGAAAGCGACTGACACGTCCAAACAAACACCGAAGTGGGTCCCGGACTTCTGACAAGTCTTAGACTGTCTACACACGGCGCCCCCTTCCCCCCCTCTCTCTCTCTCTCCCTCCATCTTCCCAGCCTAGCCACCTTCTGAAGACCCTGGCGACTAATCAGAAGTGTCCCGCACCGGCGGGCCGACCCGTGGCCGATGAACGCCGGGTGCAATCCGAGGTTCTGACGGCTCGTAAACTTGCCAGCGCGCGGTGAGCGGGGCGTGCGTGGACTGATTTATGCAATGTTGACCGTGCTGTGCGAGTCGGCGTGTTTCGGGTCGGGGAGATGGCGGGGGGAGGGGGGATCAATGGGTTTGGGCACGGCAGGAGTTAGGCGTTGCTCGGTGAAACTGTGGCCCGTGGTATAGACAAGGCTGTGTCCTCCCATATGTGCGTATCTGTTTACCTCTGCCCCTACCCCTGCCTCTGCCTCTGCCTCTGCCTCTGCCTCTGCCCCTACCCCTGCCTCTGCCTCTGCCTCTGCCTCTGCCTTTGCCTCTGCCTCTACCCCTGCCCCTGCCACTGCCTCTGCCTCTGCCTCTGCCTCTGCATCTGCCTCTGCCTCTGCCTCTGCCTCTGTCTCTGCCCCTTCCTCTGTCTCTGCATTTGCCTTTGCCTCAGCCTCTGCCTCTGCCTCTGCCTCCGCCCCTGCCCCTGCTCCTGCCCCTGCCACTACCCCTGCTTCTGCCTCTGCCTCTGCATCTACATCTGCATCTGCATCTGCCCCTGCCCCTGCCTCTGCCCCTGCCTCTGCCTCTGCCTCTGCATCTGCATCTGCCTCTGCCTCTGTCTCTGCCCCTGCCCCTGCCTCTGCCTCTGCCTCTGCCTCTGCCTCTGTCTCTGTCTCTGTCTCTGCCCCTGCCCCTGCCCCTGCCTCTTCCTCTGCCTCTGCCTCTGCCTTTGCCCCTGCCTCTGCCTCTGCCTCTGCATCTGCCTCTGCCTCTGCCTATGCATTTGCCTCTGCCTCTACCCCTGCCTCTGCCCCTCCCTCTGCCTCTGCCTCTGTCCCACTCTTGTCTCTGTCTCCGTTTCTTTCTCTCTGTCCGTCTCGTCGAATGCGCGAAAATATATTGCCTTCACCGACATTCAAAACTTCAACATGCGTTGAGATCACCTATTTCACATTTTCATGAAATAGCAACAAACCGAAAACACGGAAATCTTGTTCGAAATCTTTCGGCATTGTCATCGATCGTTGAACATTGCTTCCCCGAAACGTTCTCGCGGTCAGCTTCGATTACCCACGTTAACGCCGACCAGCGTTTAAAGAAGTCAGCGACGTTGAAGGATCTCAGCGTTTGCAATGAGTCTGACTGTCCCTATTGGCATTGCCGTGTTTCGGGAATACCGCTATCGTGGCCTTACATTATTCTTTGGTTCATTTCGCGGAAGTCCGTGTGACGAATCCGCCGCCATTACTCAGCGTGTTGATACACCCGGTGATAAGGGGCTTGACGTGTTTCAATCTGTGGACCAAACACCGACTATACACAGGCTCAATACTCATCGGTTGCAACATTTCCTCAAATGTATGTATATCAATGGACAGCCATTCGCCGTGATATTGGGACCGTTTCGGACGCCGAGTTCTCTGTGGACCAGTTGCGGCTAATAGCCGTTATCATGATGTGACGTACAATCAGACAAACGGGGCTTGCGGTGTGTTCCACGTATCCCACGACTGCAGCCAAATAGCCGCGGGTGGAGTGGTTTTAAATGGAATCGGAATCCATTACTGGCTTGAACAATCAATGGTCGTCTCATATCACTCTCTGTAAATACACTGTCAACATTTGCCGAGCCAATCGGTTGTAATAGAGACGATCTCTTGGATTTGCCCTCTTGCAGACGGCCGGACAGACCCTAATCCAATCCACTCGTCCCATCCGTCGTCCAATTTCAATCTTCAATTATTGTAACGGCCTGCCTTTTGTACTACCCCTGTGTTGATGTCTCTATTGCTTAATGGTCATGGTTTATTCGTATAATTGGCAATTGTGGTTTCCCTTGCGTAGCAGGGTTATGGGTAAACGATGAAAGATTAAGTATGGCGGGTTCCCTCGCTGCACTGAACCAGGGGCTTGAAAGAGCCCGGTATTGACTTGGTATAAATCAGCAATAGCGTGTGCGTGTGAAAGTCACCGTGGCCGGACTCCGTGTTCATGTCTCTGACCGTGTTTTCCGTCCACAGTCCAGCCGGCCTCGCAGAGCTGCAGCCCCGTTGACAAGGATGGCAAGAAGAAGCACACGAGGCCCACCTTCTCGGGACAGCAGATTTTCGCCTTGGAGAAAACCTTTGAGCAGACCAAGTACCTGGCCGGACCCGAACGGGCGCGTTTGGCCTACGCTCTCGGAATGACGGAGAGCCAAGTCAAGGTAAATAAAGCTAATTAATAAATGTCACTGATAATATGCAAACAATGTTTGAAACTGCTTATTGACAAAAATGACCAAAATGCAAATATCAAAAACTAGCGGGATATACAACATTATACAACAGTTAAAAACAAAGCAATACTGCGGAAGGTTTTAGCTCTAATGGTAATCTGAGAAAATAGAAAAAGGAAAAAAAAATCACGGCTTTCGCACCGTTCTGTAGTGTAAGAAATAGTTTATTACTCAATAAATAAGACTTAAGGCTTTGCATGGTGGGTGAATCAATATAGGAAGGTTTGCGGTGACACCATGTATCAGGTCTCTTAAAGGAAGAGGTTTGGTTCTGAAAAGAACCTGAGTGGTAACTCAACGTTTCGACCAGTATGCTCTGGCCGTCTCCTGATGACGGCCAGAGCATACTGGTCGAAACGTCGAGTTACCACTCAGGTTCTTTTCAGAACCAAACCTCTTCTTTTAAGTTTATTACTCACGAGTAATAAACTAGTTGTCGGTGTTTAAATGAAGATTTCTCGATAAGTTCTATCGTGACCATCGACAAACTGTGTAAATTAGAAGGAAATCTGTGGACATCGATGTGTCCCAATCTCCGAGAAGTACAGCATCCCAGACCGTAATGATCTTCCCAATGTTGTATTGGGCCTTTAATGTGGTGTAGCGCAGACCCAGTGGGCCTACAGTAACCACTGCGTAAAAGTGCACCACCACTTAATGCGCAATTTGGGAATTGATTCAGAGCACCAAATACGCCCTCGGTCTCGTTACAAATACACGTACATGACTCAGCACGGACTGCCTATAACACCATTGCTTGGTGAGTTTCAGTATGCTCCGATTCTCCATCTCCCCCCCCCAACCAATAGATGCAAAATTTCTTCCCATGCAATAAGCGCTAATCCCCGACGTCATCCGGTCCTCCGTCCGGTCAGAATGCGACCACGGGAATGTAGCGCGACTTTTCTCGGCGGTTATTATCGGCGGGTTAACCCTTAGGTGACTTTTGGTGTGAGGACGCCATGTTCCAGAAGTGACGTGAACCGCCGAGAGGTTGACGAGGGTACGGGGGAACGGAGAGAGGTGGGGGGGGGGTGTTACTGTCAGGGAGACCTGGGTTTGAAAGGCTCAGTTTGGCCAAGAAATCTATACGGCACTGACGGCACTGACGGACGACCACAACAAGGGGAGTGCCGACTCTTTCGTATAGGAGCAACTACAACATTTCAATCCGAACATTTCAACGGCGCCCTCTTCCCAACTGGGCCTCGTTTCACAGAGTCACTTATGCGTGAACATCTGCCAAGCGTGGAAAGTCTTCCTCGTGTGAACAGTATTACATACCACATTATGATGCAATCTCAATTGCTTCTGTCTTGTATTCCACTATTCTTTACTTAGCACGAGACAAAAGTGAAGTTGGGTTCGCAAGCTGGTCCAACGAATCGTGACTTTTTGCACTTACATTTTTGGGATTAAACAGCTCGATGAAATTGGACCTAGGTTGCTGTGTTTGATATACGTGCTATACTTGATACGTGCTATACTTGATACGTGCTATACTTGATACGTGCTATACTTGATACGTGCTATACTTGATACGTGCTATACTTGATACGTGCTATACTTGATAATCATTCTTCATCGGTTAGACTAACAGACCCGCCTCGACACTAGGTTATTGTGTGTTTTTTTAGCTCTATCATATAGTGGCTACTTTGATCGGGAATAATGTGCGGGTATATATTGTCGTGTACACTGAAAGGGGAAAGGTAGTATTCCCATTGGTTTCCTCTCTAGATACACTCGGTGAAGTAAAAACAGACGATTCTTCATCGTATTTAGGCCACACTTGTAAAATTGCCTGATTTTTTTAGATGCAATTTGTTTTATGAAAAGAGCGCCTGGTGCCATTATTGCCGTCACTTCATTGTGCGCCTGCGCAGTCGTATCCCACGTAGCCCCCCTCATATGACGTCACAAAGGCCCTATAAGAACTAGAAGCATATGGATAATGTGTATACAGCCCTCTCCCGTCACAAGTACCTCCTTCTCTTTCAGCTAAATAAATTGTTGTAGTAATTTGTCATTCACCTGGATTACCGCCCTGTCGAATTTGTCAGCTTGAGTCCTTATGGGGTGGGGGACGGTGTCCTTTTTTTTTGATAGAGGCTGCGTCTGTAGTTATTGGTGTGGGGTTTCCACCGTTAATGAAGCCAGACCGTAAGTGATTTCCCATGGTCAGGAAGTGACAACGAGGAGAGGGGGGGGGAGTCCGATACCGTAGTGGGGACATTCGCCGCGCAGTGCGGCGGGCGAGGGGCTACACGGGTCGCGAAAGCCGGGACCAGTCGGCCTTCCTTCGTGCACGGCCGCCGTGGCCTGAGGGCGCTCTTCCCCCCACCGTTTCAGCCATCACGTCCGATCGATTTGCCGGGCCGGTCCGGTACTCGGGCAAGTTTATTGCCCGCTATCAAAACGTCATCATATTCGTTACGGTATTCACTTCCAGACTGGGGGAGAAGGGTCGAGGCCGGCCGAGGTGACTTCGATACAGTCTGGAATGCACAAAGGGGAGTGAGTTATTTTCGTCGACTCTTTTGCCGTCAGGGTACCTCATGTGGCTAGTGCTTGTTCTTAAGCCACAAGGCAGACCGTGCAAGGGTTCCCAGTACCATGGCCTAAAGTATTATGGCCTAAGATGTGCACATCTCATTAGGTTTCTCTGAAATGGGCTTTGTACTTAGGCTTCTATTTATTTGTTTAGAAATGATGATAAGACAGATATCAAAAACTCTGGTCTTTGCAATTCGTTCGCTGCTGCTTTAGGTTAGGTTTGGGTTGGGTTGGTTTGGTTTGGTTTGGTTTGGTTTGGTTTGGTTTGGTTTGGTTTGGTTTGGTTGGTTTGGTTTGGTTTGGTTTGGTTTGGTTTGGTTTGGTTTGGTTTGGTTTGGTTTGGTTTGGTTTGGTTTGGTTTGGTTGGTTTGGTTTGGTTTGGTTTGGTTTGGTTTGGTTTGGTTTGGTTTGGTTTGGTTTGGTTTTGTTTGGTTTGGTGTGGTTTAATTTGGTTTGGTTTGGGTTGGTTTGGTTTGGTTTGGTTTGGCTAGCGTTGGTTTGGTTTAGTTTAGTGTGGTTTGGTTTGGTTTGGTTTAGTTTGGTTTGGTTTGGTTTGGGTTGGTTTGGTTTGGTTTGGTTTAGTTTGGTTTAGTTTGGTTTGGTTTGGTTGGTGTGGTTTGGTTTGGTTTGGTTTGGTTTGGTTTGGTTTGGTTTGGTTTGGTTTGGTTTGGTTTGGTTTGGTTTGGTTTGGTTTGGTTTGGTTTGGTTTGGTTTGGTTTGGTTTAGTATAGTTTGGTTTGGTTTGGTTTGGTTTGGTTGGTGTGGTTTGGTGTGTTTTAGTTTGGTTTGGTTTGGTATTAAATTGTTCTGTTCTATTTTGTTTAGTTTTGCCTCAGTTTGATCAGGGTTTTATTTTTCCAAAAATTGAACGGGACTCTATGCACTTACTGCCGGGAGTGCATAGTTAAGTATCTATTACCCACCCTCATTCAACAACCCATTAGTCGGCCACACGTGTTGCCGGTCCACCTCGTCCCCACCGACCTCCCCGGAACACAAGACAAACAACGGAGCCCCGGTATCAGAGGAAAAGTGCAGGCGTGCCGCGGTAAACAAGGCACGGGTGAAATTGAGCGATTAGCCCCTGTAGGTGATCAAGGGGGAGGGGGGGGGGGAGCTGCTGTGAGTCCCGGCACTCGGTCGGTGGGACCGGTCCGGCGCCCACACCTGCGATGAGAGGTTCAGAGAACCGGAGTCCCAACAACTGGACCGCACTTCACCGGCCCTCCTGAAAATGTTACACAGTAGTCACCCCCTACTCTCTCTCTCTCTCTCTTCCACTCGCCATCGCCCCCGGGCGAAGCGGTGCGGGACGAAGAAACGTCCCCGTTGTTCGTCGGCAAGCTTTGAAGCTCGCAAGTTCGGACAGAGTAAGGGCAGAGCGAAAAGAGAGTGGTACAATACCTCCCCCGTTGAACAGTTGGGAATGGGGAGCCCCCCATATTTTGGGCGTGATTGCCCGATTCGGGAGTCTGTGATCCTTTAAGACGTTTGTGGTCTTGCCATGGGCAATCCACTCTCCTTGATACTCTTGATGCGAATCACACTCGTCGGGTATCGCACGCGTGAAGTTCGTTAATCAATGCTTTATTGCAATGTGGGTTTCACTTACCTTTAAAACCACACCGGATATGAAGTAATCTACACGAGTATTGAAAAATGCTTTCTAATATAAATTTCATGACCAAACAACACATCTATAAGATATGTTGAGTGCCTGAGGTTTCGATCCTAGCAGGACCTTTCTCAAAGGCAGAATATGTTTGATATGCTCACGGATACACACGATAGACAAGCCCAACTTGGCGCTCTGTACTTTGGTAAGACTACACGGACTTGCTTCTCTTTAATGCTTCCCTTTGTTGACAAGAGAAACTTCAAGGCTACATTTTTTTTTTTTGGGGGGGGGGTTCGTCTCGGATCGGGAATACAGGGCGCCACCAACGACGGTAATGGCGGGCTTTTCCCATGCAGTCCCCTCCCCTTTAAAAGAAAAAAAAATGCCAATAGCAAACTCGACTAAAATGTCGTTATGAAGTATTGCAAGTGAATAAAACGAGGGGGGATTAGGCGGTAGCCGGGAGGGAGCTACGGGCCAGCTTGGATTAGGGATAATTTGCTGGGATTAGACTTTATTACTTCAGCGTGTTTGGAGTGAGAGAGAAAGATGGAGAGAGAGAGAGGGGGAGAGGGAGAGGGGGGAAGGGGGGGGGGGACACGACACGGTGCGCTAGCGGACAAACAAACTTGCCAAGCGCCGGGAGGGAAAGACCGCCGAGCCAGTGAGTGGCGGTATTGCACGACGGTGATGGAAGGGGAGAAGGGGAGAGAGGGGGAGGGGGGGGGGAGAGAAAGAGAAAGAGGCGGGGATACATGAGGCAGTATAGTCTGGTGTCGGGATCAGATGTGCCGGGAGTGGGGGGGATCAGTGAATGATGGGTCGTGCCCAGGTGTGACGGCCGTCTCGAGACCGGTTCCCCGTACAACGCGGTCACGGCAACAACGCCGTGCTGCATTTGTCGTGACGGGATGACCCCCCGGCCCCCCCCCCCCACACCCCCATCACCTCACCGCACCCACCCTGCTGTCCAACCGTACCAAGAAGCTCATACCAAACAACGCAGTCACTACTACGTATATTGCATTGGGCAGACCCCGCGGGAAATGTGTCTAATCCAAGTTGATCCTGCCGCACTGGGCTTTTTTCTTGGACTAATTTTTCTCGAAAGTATAGGGAGCCTATTTTGCTATTAAGGTGAAGCTTTGTGGTGACACCATGTATAAAGCATCTCCTTAGAGACGTAGTATATACGTCATCGTGCTACAGCACATCCAGTTTTATAGCAATTAAGATATAGCAATTATTATATAGCAATTATGAATGATGATCTAGCCGTGTCTGTCCAGCAGTAATTGATCCTGCGCAAGTCACAGTGCTGTGACTGTCCAGACATACAAACAAAAGGCAAGGGAGTATATGCAAAGCACGAACATTATTTGCTTGACGGAGGTTCCGCGTGCAAAGATTGTAATATTGCGAGCTTCTGAACTATTGGTTTGGTTTGGTTCGGTTTGCTTTGCCTTGCTTTGCTTTGCTTTGCTTTGCTTTGCTTTGCTTTGCTTTGCTTTGCTTTGCTTTGCTTTGCTTTGCTTTGCTTTGCTTTGCTTTGCTTTGCTTTGCTTTGCTTTGCTTTGCTTTGCTTTGCTTTGCTTTGCTTTGCTTTGCTTTGCTTTGCTTTGCTTTGCTTTGCTTTGCTTTGCTTTGCTTTGCTTTGCTTTGCTTTGCTTTGCTTTGCTTTGCTTTGCTTTGCTTTGCTTTGCTTTGCTTTGCTTTGCTTTGCTTTGCTTTGCTTTGCTTTGCTTTGCTTTGCTTTGCTTTGCTTCGGTTCGGTTCGGTTCGGTTCGGTTCGGTTCGGTTCGGTTCGGTTCGGTTCGGTTCGGTTCGGTTCGGTTCGGTTCGGTTCGGTTCGGTTCGGTTCGGTTCGGTTCGGTTTGGTTTGGTTTGGTTTGGTTTGGTTTGGTTTGGTTCGGTTACGTTTGGTTTGGTTTAGGTTGAATTGGTTCGGTTTGGTTTGGTTTGGTTTTGTTTGGTTTGGTTTTGTTTGGTTTTGTTCGGTTCGGTTCGGTTTGGTTTGGTTTGGTTTGGTTTGGTTGGGGTTGAATTGGTTTGGTTTGGTTTGGTTTGGTTTGGTTTGGTTTGGTTTGGTTTGGTTTGGTTTGGTTTGGTTTGGTTTGGGTTGAATTGGTTTGGTTTGGTTTGGTTTGGTTTGGTTTGGTTTGGTTTGGTTTGGTTTGGTTCGGTTTGGTTTGGTTTGGTTTGATTTGGTTTGGTTTGGTTTTCAAAAGATTGTAATATTGCGTCGTGCAAAGATTGTAATATTGCGTCGTGCAAAGATTGTAATATTGTGAGCTACTGAACTATTCAGAATGACCTCATTCCGGTCAGGAAGCAAGCTTGCACCATTTTTGTCTCAATCGCATATACTTCCCCCACTATAGTATACTCGCGCTGGTGAAAACTCAGAACGCTAGCAGACACAGGAGGCTTAGTGAAAGACTGGTTGAGACGAAACACACAGACACACATGGAGTGGAGTCAAGTACCCCCTCCCCCTCTCCCCTCCCCCCGTTCCCTCTCTCACTTCCACGGTCGGACCGGGCTTGTTAGCGGTCGCCTCCTCATCATCGCTTCCCGGTCTGACGCAAGTGGCCCGACGTGACGAGAGACGTCGCAATGAGGCCGGCACTTCTGCAATAACAGCGAGCGGTTGTCGGGCTCGCTCCCAATCACGTCGATCCCACCTCCCCTGGGGACGAGGTGGACGGAAGCCATCAAGGGCTGGCCCGTGTATGTGTGTGTGTGTGTGTAGTACACAAGAGTGGTCGTACACAGTACAGTCGCCCATGTGGAGCTAGCTATACCACCGCAGTGTAAAATGCCATCTTATAAGATCGCGCAGTTAAATGGCTATGACGAGTTAAATGTCTGGCCTTGTCCCACATTGCACCAAACCTTCGCCAACTATTCAGTGTTTGCCATTCAGCTCCAGATGGCAATCTTATACCCGCGAACCATACCGACACTTTTGGACTCTCCCAAGCGGAGTCGATGAAATATCCGTTGAGCGCTCACAATTTCATCTGCAAACTGACCTGAGAAGCGTACTGATAGACACGGGCATTATCAGTGCCTGGGTTCAATAGCTACAGACACGCTGGCATGTCTTGTATTTCTAGTCTTATTTTTTTATTCATCTAAATTTTTTTTTAGGCTGGGTATAGACATGAACTCTGTGCCCTCGGTTCAATTTCTTTCACCGTTCGCAGGTTTTTGTTTCTATTCCAATGCAAGGCTTCTGATCATTCTGTCATCACTTAACACCCGTTTTATTCATCGTCACAGTCGTTCAAGAATTCACGGTAGCGTGCAAGTAATACACTTTCTCTTTCAGAAATGTCTGGCGATATTCAACTGGCACTATCACTCGTGAATGAAAGACCGACCCAATGTTTTTTTTGTGTTGATCAGAATCAGTCTCTAAACCCCTGCATGCTTGATAAACCCGGATCAAGTGCTGAGTCTGCCGACGACGGGCAGGGCACACGCTGTCCGAAACGTTGAGTTACCAGGCTCTTCTCAGAGCCGTACTCCTTCTCTAAAGAGACGGCATATACATGGTAAAAAAAAATGCAGACTTTCCACGGCTACGATACATGAACTATCCCATTCTCCATTTGCAAAACATTGGTGCCCAAGCCTGCCGGGAAGATTAAAGTCCGCAGCTGAGCATTTCTGGGATCGATTCGTGCTTGGGGTTTGTGGATTTTTGGGTTTGTGAAATGGTGGGCAAAATTTCATCAACATTTTGACTCATTTTGGTCGACTGGTAAAATTTCCGGTCATTAAATCCCGAGGTGTGGATTGTATCGGTCAAAATCAATCCCATCTTCTGATGAAATCAGATTAACCGACGGACAAACAATTTTATACACAAAAAAAAGATTGCCCAACCAATGTACAGTGCCAAGAACCGTGTCATAACCACAATTGTTTACACCCAAAAGTTAGTCCGTAATTTGACTTAAATAAAGTAGAATAATCCCTAGTTTCCGAGGCATTTTATAGTTCTGGTTCGTATACCTTCGCTAGTCATTGTCCATTTCCAAAATGTTGAAGTCCAAAGCAGTGTCTCCCGACTGGTTATCTGTACGTCTAAACCCTTTTGAGCGGAATGGTATCGTTGGTCGATTATCGTGGTACGATTAGTTTTATTTGTCGAACGAATATAAGTCAGCGATAGAAACAACAAACGCATCAAATAATCCTATAATACTATGTGCCGTATAAGGTGTATTGTCCCATCTTTATTAGCACTATTATGCACCCATATTTGACTGAAAAACAAATGACTCAGAAATTGGTATTCCAAAATGTCCATTGCATACTACTGCTCCCTAGTGGCGAAGGAATTATGTTCATGTAATCATCCCGCCTGTTTTGTTTTGATTCGAAGGGGACATTGTCAGTGTACGGCGCCGCTCATTTTCTTCTACCCCGGCAATAAAACAATATTTTTGGCGCTACCCAATCCACTTGGTTGGTGGTCCATTCCCCCTCCCCCCCCCCCCCCCCCCGCCCGCTAAGCCCCCTTCCATCCCCCCTCTCTCCGATCATACCAGCATCGGGCCGCACAGGTGGGGCATTGTGGCCCCGGTGGCCCCCGCTCAACCCCCGGGGGAGTGGAGCGGGCGGCGCCCGCTGGCTTCAAAGGGTTTCCCCCGGCCTTGGGACGGCATCATTTGACACCTTTTTCCCCCTTCAGTGGGCCACGCGGACTCAAGTTCGGGGTCGTGTACTTGTTATTTTGTGTCTGACGCACTGTAGTGGAGAGAGAGAGAGAGATGGAGGAGGGAGAGAGGGAGAGAGGGATAGAGGGAGGGAGACAGAGAGAACCAGAAGGGACAGGGGTAGACAAATAAAGGAATAGAGATACATAATATAGATACAGAGAGACAGAAATAAATAGATAGACAGACAGGGAAACAGAGAGAGACAGAGAGCGACATAGATAGAGGAATAGAGAAACACACACACATATATTATGTAGACAGAGAGACATAGGCAAACAGAGAAGCGAAGACAGAGGAAGAGAGAGGCAGAGAGACAACGAGACACTGAGAGAAATAGAGAGAGACAGAGGCAGAGAGAGAGAGAGAGGGGCAGAGAGAGGCAGAGAGAGGGGCAGAGAGAGGCAGAGAGAGACAGATAGAGGCAGAGA
Organism: Luidia sarsii; assembly: GCA_949987565.1. Classification (NCBI taxonomy): domain Eukaryota; kingdom Metazoa; phylum Echinodermata; class Asteroidea; order Paxillosida; family Luidiidae; genus Luidia; species Luidia sarsii. Next base: position 3,129,884 of record OX465112.1, read on the forward strand.
AAGACACAGATGGAGCGCCAGAGACAGGCTGAGAGAGGACAGAGAGAGACAGAGAGAGACAGAGAGAAAGGCAGAGAGAGAGGGGCAGAGAGAGGCAGAGAGAGAGACAGAGAAAGGCAGAGAGAGGCAGAGAGAGACAGAGAGAGACAGAGAGAGGGAGAGAGAGACAGAGAGAGACAGAGAAAGGCAGAGAGAGAGGGGCAGATAGAGACAAAGAGAAAGGCAGAGAGAGAGGGGCAGAGAGAGCGGCATATTGTACCTTTATTAATTTCTACCATTCATCAACCTAAATTATGGATGTAAGTCGGATGACACACATCAGTATGATGAATGACAAATAGATAATCTAATTGTTTTGGATGTCAATAATTTTAACAGCTCATTAGCTAAGTCGCAACACTTTAGGGCGTAAGGTTTCAATGCTAGCAGGACCTTTCTAATCGTTGAAGTCAGTAAGCTTATTGGCAACAATTTTGTTTTTTCGCGTATCTATTTAACCCTCTTCCCCATCTGGTCTCCAATCCCCCCCCCTTCGAATGCGACAAAACGACGGTTTTCCACCGAAAGCTGAAACTGAAGAGCCGACGGGATCCTTGTAACGAAGGGCGAAAATAAACACCTCGCAAGATGTTAACCAAGCCGGGCATTGGGATTCGGGGAAGCAAGACGCAAAGTAGGGAAGGCTGTTTAATGATTAGAAAACGGGAGGCGCCTCCGCTTATAGTTTATAGACAGGCGGACGAGAAATAATTATGACATCGCTTGGCTTGGCACGGGACACTGTAGATGCGATAATTAATTGCCTGGAATTGATGTCAAGCAAAGAGGGGGAGGAGTGGGGGTGTGGGGGAGGGGAGTCCCTTGCCCATGTACCCAATTTGTGGGCAATGGAGCGAAAAATTAGCATGGTTGAACGACGGGAGTGAGGAGGGGGGGAGGGGAGTTTGGAAGAGATCATGTGCACGAGGTGATGGGGGATTTCAGTCTGAACTGCGTTTACATGCACGGGCTGTTCACTTCTCGTATCTCGTCTGGGGCCGTGTTTTAATTAACCAGACGATTACTGCATCGCCGTCAAACACTGCTCTCGTCCTTGATTTGTATTGGTCTCGGGGAATTGAGCGATTTGTAGCGATATCACCGACCGTAAGGGGAGTAGCGGTTTATTGCTTGTCACTGTGCACGCTCTTCTCCGCTATATAAAAACAGTCGGGCTGTTGGGCTTCGTTTCATTTCGTTTTACCAGCGCCCCCTGGGAGAGACGGGAGTTGTGTGATCGATTCGTGTTTGGGTTTGGCGAATTTGGGGTTTGTGAAATGGTGGGCAACATTTCATCAACATTTTGACTAATTCGGGTCAACTGGTGGCATTTTCGGTCATTAAATCCCCACATGTGGATTGTATCGGTCAAAATCAATCACATTGTCTGATAAAATCAGATTAACCGATGGACAAACAATTTTACCCAACAAAATATCATGTTTGCCCAACCAATGTAGTGCAAAGGAGCGTGCCATAACCACAATTGTTTTCCCACCCAAAGTTAGTCCGTAAATTGCTTTATATAAAGTAGAATAATCCCTAATTTCCATGGTATTTTATAGTTCTGGTTCGTATGTTACGAAGCAGAAAAAGAGTTTCTTGAGCAGAATTTTTTTTCTAAGCATTAAAAAAATCATCCTCCCAGTCCCAGGTTGAAACAAGATTACCTGCCATATTTCAAGTAATGCTATAACTGCGTTTGACTGGTGCCCGAATATCGTGTGCTTTGCATGAAATTCAAGCAGAGTTCAGGCCGGTAACCTGTTATGATTTGAAGAAAAGCTAATTGTGTTGTATAAACAGATCTATGAAACACTGTGCATGCCCGTACATTGAGGCCATCTTGATATGATGAAGGCGGTGGCTTTTTTTCCAGGCAAGTTGATGACTACTTCGGTTCCTTCGCAAATGCTCTGACAAGCCAGCACGCTCTAATCCAGCCTCCCGTGTGGTGGAAAGATATCACTATTGATAGCTCACACGGTTCGTCCTGGCAGTAATTTATCACCATTATTTCGGTTGCGCTGTGCCAATGATCACGACAGAAGTTGGAGATGTGCATGTACATACATGCGACCGTTGAGAGAACCCGAGTGGAATTCATCCCAGCGGCCGCGTGTGCAGCGCGGTGATTCACGGTGTTTGCGCGCCAAAGGAAGAAGAGAAAAGATGGGATCTATTGGCGCAACGAATGGGTGCCGATCGTCTGCGCGGGCACGTACGGACACCGTCATTAGCCCTAACTGGCCAACTATTGGCATTTACATTGGCATCATTACGCCGTCGTGGCGAGGCAAAGGCTCTGCCGGGTCTGGCTGCCGACTCGCTCGCTTGCTATAGTTGGCCCTGAATATACAGGGGGTTGTGTTTTACTTTCATTAATCACTGGTCCTTGTTCCAACAATTATTGACGGGCGGGAATCAGGTTTTGGGGAAGATCTCGGTTCCCGAAGATCAATAATGCAATGCCTTGTTTGATCACGAGATTAAATGATATTTTGTCTGACATCGAATAGCCATGATATTTTGTCTGACATCGAATAGCCATGATATTTTGTCTGACATCGAATAGCCATGATATTTTGCCTGACATCGAGTATTCGATGATATTTTGTCTGACATCGAGTATTCCATGACCATGCATACAGCGGCACTAGATTCTAGACAAAAACTTAAACCAAAACGCAGTGCAGTAAATTCTTGAAACTAATTTTCAGCAAAATTTGTATCGACTCGACCTTAAAGTCATATCTGTGAAATTATCAATATTTTGTCGAATTCTAGTTGATTCTATATTCACAGCTGTATTTGAACAGAGGTCAAAAATAAAAACGTAAACTTTGAGCCTCCTTTTCCATGAAATTATTCACGAAATAAAAAAAGATCTGGCGTGGAAAAGAAGCTCCGTGACTTCTATGATAAGCCTTATCGCAGTGCTGGAAACCACTGTTTGTTGAGAGTTCACTCAGGTGATTCCAGTTCAGGAAAGCAGAAAGTCCAAATCCGACCAATAGACCGCTTCCATGGACATATTTATGTGACCCGGCACAGCATAATGAGAAATAACCCCCACTTTTGAGATTTTGAGATTTTCTAATGATGTGAAAAAGTATACCATTAGCTTTCAAATGATATCAAAATTATTTCCGTGTGAACTTTGTTGTAAATAGTACAACGGGACTTCGCTCGTTCATTCGGTACCAGGCACAATATAGCAGCACCATTCTAACTCCTCGAAAGCGGCCATTCAAAAAGGCAGGAACTTTACATTTTCATGAAAACAGTACACAAACACTCCCCCGAAATCCTCGTTTTTTCAACACTTAGAGACGGATTTCGGAAAAATCCTTCGGACATAATATCCTCCAATACATTAACTTTCCGAAATATAGAAAAAAAAAGATTTTTAATCGAATTGAGGAGATACTTTGACTTCAAGCGTTGTTTACTTAAAAAGGGTTTTGGTGGGATATTCCTCATGTCAATGTGCCGGGTCACATATTACCGTAGACCCAATGAGATGCGGCTCTCGTGATATGTCTCCTAACCGAGCGGGCGACAGCGCAGCGCTCCCCCGTCAGTACGCGGCGTGTGGCCCGCCCGTTTTGCGCTGCCGAGCTCCTCTGAGGTGCTTCGCTTCCCGTACGGGTGGCACGCGGTGGGATGTTACGAGCCCTTCTACGGCGCGCCCGAATTCGTTGGCTATGGCTCCGGTTTGTGGAAGCCGTTTGCCGGTTACTAAAAGCCCCATCACCTTACGAGGCCCCCACCTCCTGAGCTATCCACCTCTTAGGTGTGGCTTTCTCAAAAAAATAGTCAACCATCTTTGCCGGGGTGGGACCGCCAGTCACAAGCATTTAAATCTATTAAAGGCCCCTACAACATTGGTAAAGGTCAAAAGATTGCCACAGTGTGTTTAATCATTAAACATCCCAAAAAAGCAATCCGGCGAAGGTTTTTAGCTCAAATGGTGAGAAAGAGAAAGTAGAAAAGGGTGAAAGAAAACGTCACGGTTTTTGCACCATTATGTAGTGTAAGAAATAGTTTATGACTTGCGAGTCATAAACCATTTGTCGATGTTTGAGGGAAGATTTCTAGGGAAGTACAGCATCCCAGACCGTAAGATTTCAACATGAGGATCCTATCATGACCATCTAAAAACTGTGTCGATTAGAAGGAAATCTGTGGACATCGGTGTTTTCCGATCTTCCCAATGTTGTATTGGGCCTTTAAAGGCTGCATATTTCCGTTTTTATTCAAATACTAACAACAAAAAGTTGTACACCCGGCTACAGCCCAAACCCAAAGTTGATTATTGTTAATATTTCTTTTGGCTATGGCATTAAAGCATGCCAGTATTCCCGACGTCGGAGGCTCTGTGTGAAATGCTAGCGTGGGCCGCGGACCCTCAGTAATTGTACACGTCATCGCTTTGTGTGGACAGCTTTCTTGGGCGAAGATCTCAGCAGTCGTTAAGACGCCCCAGTCTTGGTCCACAAGTCTCCGTTTCGTCATCGCCCTACGTGTTCTATCATTATTATGGTCCTATGAAATAAATCAGCAGCGCTGTATATCACGCCGGTGGATGTATCGCTTCAGATAAGTCAATTCAGCTTTCGTGGAGGTTTTGTTTTTGGGTTTTTTTTTTGTTGGGGGAGGGGCTGGTTAGTCACCGCGATACTGTTAGTCTTTGCCTTAATGTGTATATGCACAGAGAGATCAAAGGAGCCGCTGTGGTCTTTCAACATTGCGGTGTCACTATAAAGGGGAGCTTGGATGAGGTTGTCCGGGTAGTGGGCGTGGTTTCGGTTACTTTAACGTGGTCGTGGCAATAGGTGGGGGGGGGGTGCGAGTTGTCGCAATTGATAATCGAAGTAATAGATACAACAATTGGTAAACTTTTTAAACCAAACTGCAAATCTCAAAAAAAAAATGCAGAGGGTCCGAATTGTTCAGAAAAAACCGTTTAGATCTCGGTGAGACGTAAACTATTTCCCCCATCTCGGTGAGACGTAAACTATTTCCCCCATCTCGGTGAGACGTAAACTATTTCCCCCATCTCGGTGAGACGTAAACTATTTCTTGTACTCTTTTCTCAAAAAATACGACATTTTAGGCACAAATATTTCAGTGCGAGGTTCTACTCTAACCATCTTCAAACTATGTAAGTTTCAAAATTTAGTGGGCCTGACGTTTCGATCCTAGCAGGACCTTTCTCAAAGGCAGAGGTCCTGCTAGGATCGAAACGTCAGGCCCACTTAATTTTGAGATTTGCATTTTGGTAATTTTAGTCAGAAAGCAGTTTGCAATATTTTTGTATATCAATCTATGTAAGTTTCATGTAAATCTGTGAATATTTCTGTTTTTCGATCTTACCAATGGCTTGGATTCAGGTCCTGGTTGGGCAAAGTGTTCCCACCTCTTTTCATATTAACAATTATGGCTTCTTCCGAAAGACGCGAGGCTTTCTTTCGGAAGCACCCGACTTCGCTCCCCTGCCCTATCCGTATAGACCCACCGAGGCCCATGCAAAATAAGGGGAGGAAACTCAGCAGGCCCTCGGTACCCTCAGCCGCCGAGCCGGTCGATAACGCCATGAACCTTTACGCAGATGCAAACCTGGATTACAGACAGTCCCTATCCCGCGGCCTAGACCACTAGGCCATTGCGGAGTTGGTGATCGAAGGACGGTCAGGAAAGCTCTTATAATGTTCCGTTAAATGGACACTAAAAAGAGAAAGGAAATAAGGACGTGCAGTTCAGGAATTCGAACCCGGTATATGGATAAAAACGTCATGCGCAGTGCGTATGGTAGTTGTCCATTTCGAAGGTCGTGCTGAGTCGATACGGCCATTGCCAATGCAGCGCTTTCAGGCACGTTCGTTGACCCGTAGTTATTTACCAACAACGCTCAGTACGGAGCCTATAGTACCTATGCCTAGAACCTGCAGTTTTACATTGGGGGAAAAATGCTACAGTTAGTCCCCGTAATAAAAAAGTGTGTATCGATGGACTTCATACAATCAAAAGCAAACTGTGTTCATTCGCGGAAAATCATAAACAACATTCAATTGAAGGGCGCCCTTACGTGCTTGGTTCACTGACTCATCTGAGCACGCTGAGCAGCTGAGAACGTTGCTGCAACGTGCTGAGGTGAGCCAGTGACGTCACGGCTCAACTCAGCACGGGAGCCCGTCTGAGATCGTTACACCGGCACCTCACACTCGGTGGTTAGACGCCTTAACGACTGGACTATGCAGACGACTTGAGATACTCCAGCAGTAACTGGGTCTTAACCTTCTTTTGTATTGTTTGAAAACTAGCGTTGCGGAAGTATGGGTCAACTCGTGTATGTGGTCATTCTATAATAGGATGCACACTACTAAAAAGGGCTGGGAGAGGATTCTTGTATGCCCCTAACTTTCATCGCTTTGTCTATTTTCTCGTCGCCATCAGGTCTGGTTCCAGAACCGTCGCACCAAATGGCGGAAGAAGCACGCCGCCGAGATGGCCAGCGCCAAGCGAAAGCACGACACGGAGACCGAGAGCCTGGCGGCGGCCGAGCGCGACGGCTCCGACCTGGACGACGGGCGGCCCGGCCCTCCGCACGGCACCCTAGCCCGGCCGGCCGCCGCTCTGATCGCCCGCGTGGAGCACCGCAGCACCGGCGGCGGCGGCGGCGGCGGCGGCGGCGGCGGCGAGGCCAAGAGGAGACGGGAGGACGGAGGCTGCGGCTTCGTGGGCTCGGACTCTCTCAGCAGCGTCTCGAGTTTATAGCTACTTTCCCTCCTCTTGAGGTGCCGCGGGCCCAAATCCGACAGCCGTGCTGTGAGCGAGGGTGACCGATTGAGGGCGCTCTCCGCCCCTTGTTTTGACTGACTGCAGCTTACTCGTTCTGTGCGCGAATGAGGAAAAAAAAGCTGGTTACCTGACTGCTCGTTAAGGGGGCAAGTGCAGACGAATGGCCTGATGATCGTTGGTATCCGTGCGTCTCCGCCCACGTGGTCTGAAACCCTGACTGCAGTCGTATCAATCGCATGCAGCGTGAAGAACGGCACCAGTGGGCACGTGAGCTGTTGCTGTCTGCCTACGCATTCTCGACGCCATGTACACCTCGTGGACGGTTACCAATCATTTCGCTGGTGTCCAGCCGTCAGTGACTCTATGAAGGTGGTACCCGGTAGTGAATTCAACTGGTTCACGGCCCGTTCGGCCAGGGTAATTCGTGAATTATAAGAACCCAGTCTAAAAAAGAAAAGTGAAATTTTATATAATAAAGTATGACTTCTATTAAGAGAATGTAGAGTTTAGAACGTACGGTGTCGCCGGTGGGTAAGTCTTTGTTAGTTGTATGTTCGTATGTCACGTTCAAAGGGACTGCTAGCGTCCTTTACCCAATGGGCAAACAAAAATACACTCACGACACTATTAGTATTGGAAACACTTAGCATTTTATGTGCAAGGTGATTTCAAACAGATAAACGCTAAGGGCAATGGTATTTAAGCTCAGATTTGTGAATAGAATTGTTCCAGTAACCCCAAAGAAAAGAAAGAAAAAAACAATTAAAAAATTATCAAAAATTAGGAGGGTCAACCGAAGCCTTTGGTACTGAAATAATGTAATTGTTTTTTATTTTATTTAACCGTACATGTGTATTTATAACTTAGGCAAGGTGGGTGGATCGGTGGGTTAAAATACGAAGACGATCTACCATCGTCCTGTCGTGTATCAAAATAGGTAACCCTGTACCCCAGTTCTTGTGCTGTAAAAAGGAAGACAATTTGGGTTGTTTTTAGAAAGCTGTTTGAAGAGGGAAACAAAATCAGCTTTAGGTGAGACGTCTTCCCCTATACAAACCACGCGCCCAACCCAATTCTCTTTTATGACGCTGATTGCAGTTACATTTTGCTTGTGACTTTATTTGGTTTTACCACGGTACCTCGGTGTCTGCAGAGTTTTGTACCTAAAGGCCAACTAAAACGGTTTTCGACAAATTGATTTCAAAATAACACTTTCTTAACATGGCACGTAAAAAAACCTCGGAATATCATTATGCATTTTCATGTAGATTGGGTTATGACGAAACATAATTTTTGCGCGCAGAGTTGAAAATGGCAAATGGTTTTCGGGTATTTTTTTAGTTTTTGTAGACATATATTTAAACATATTTTAACTCATAAAAACATTTCTGGTAAAATTCAAGATTTCTTGAAACCGTTTTAGTTGCCCTTTAATCAGATCTATGCTACCACTGAGAACAGACATATATGTAGTACGTAGGCCTGCATATCAAAATAGGTATGCAGATAGGCCTATAGCATCTCGAGGTATACAAAAACAACCGATCGAATTCAAGCATTAAGGATCGTAGTATGTCAAGTTCCGCTCCCTTGATACAATTATAACCAAGTGGTATACGCATCTGTAGTATTTTTGCAGAATGATGAATCTCTGTATTGGGCGACTTGAATCAAGCCTACTTTAGCAAGTCTACCAAATGGCGCGCGTATATTGACGTGCTGCGGTTCAAATTGTATATGTTTGTAACGCCGTCGATGTACAGACCGTCGTAAATATTAAATCTTATTTATTGTCAAAGTCAGCGGTGCGATTTTTCCCTTCTAAATAAACACTACCATAATATTTGAAACAAACAAAGGAATGAATATTTGAGAGTGCATTCAGGTCTCCGAATTACCAATATTGCTAATGGTGTATTCTGTACTGTGAACAGAGGCAATTTCACATTGCTTTATAGTGGTGCTTTATTTTGTCGTTAAAAGTCACTCGATTTTTGTGATAGCCTGTGCTGACATACTGTTAAAAAGCCGAATATAATTGCTGGTCCCACACCTGATCTGATCTGATGTGAAATATTGGGAGTTTATGCCTGACTTTGACGAACCCAATCCAACTAATTTGACTTTTGTTTCCCAATTTTGCTGTGGATATTTGGACAAACTTTGATCAAAATTGTGGTTAATAATTACTTGACATACAGTAGGAACAATCCTATAAGTGTGTTATTCCTCCCAAACCAGCATAGCCCAAGACGTGAATGACCGAAGTGTACTGTAGAATGTTATATCCACATCTTAGCGCCCTTTCCACTTTCGCACATTCTTTTTTGAAAAACAAAATGGGGGAAAATGACCGAACTATAACGTCGGTGAGAAACGCTTTTAGCTCCCGTGGCAGGATCAGATCAGAAGATAATGGTTACACGGGGTATTATAGTAACTTATTTAAAGGGGCTTTCCTATCAGTTGCTTGGTCGGGAAGTCCGTTTTGTTTTTATGTATTCAACCCCGGGATCTTTGTTGTGTAAATATTGTAAATAAACAGTGCCGTTTGCCAAATACCTATTAAAATGTACATTACTGTAATCGGGTACACTGTGTGTTGGCCACGCTTTTATCTGGCGGTGTTGTGCAGATCCGTATCGTGTTTGCCGTACAATCTGTACGTGGCGTCATCTGCCTGATTAGCCACTCATTATCTTATAGCGAGAGCCTATAGGAATACAATCGTTTGCACCGCTATAGGAATACCATCGTTTACACCGCTATAGGAAAGCAATCGTTTGCACCGCTATAGGAATGCAATCGTTTGCACTGCTATAGGAATGCAATCGTTTGCACCGCTATAGGAATACCATCGTTTGCACCGCTATAGGAATGCAATCGTTTGCACCGCTATAGGAATACCATCGTTTGCACCGCTATATGAATACAATCGTTTGCACCGCTATAGGAATGCAATCGTTTGCACTGCTATAGGAAAACAATAGTTTGCACCGCTATAGGAATACCATCGTTTGCACCGCTATAGGAATGCAATCGTTTGCACAGCTATAGGAATACAATCGTTTGCTCCGCTATAGGAATACAATCGTTTGCACCGCTATAGGAATACCATCGTTTGCACCGCTATATGAATACAATCGTTTGCACCGCTATAGGAATACCATCGTTTGCACCGCTATATGAATACAATCGTTTGCACTTGCAGCGCTGATCCTCTCCCTCTCTCTCTCTCTCGTCTGGATTTCTGAAGTCCCGTGTTTGTGTGTTTACCTCAACCTCCGATCCGCTCTGTGACGAGTCGGATCTATGGTCGGATACATGACTACAAGTCCTGTTGTATTGAAGAGTTCCTTTTCCGATGATGACCCTTTAAGAAATGAAAGTCCGGACTATCGCCAACGGTTCCACGGCAAAGCACGGTTACTTCCAAGTACGGGATCACACGAAACAAATGACTACAGGGGGTTTATTCCTAACCCAACAAAATGCCACAATGTGTATGCTATGGCATGTTCTGGTCAGGTGTTGGAGTGTGTAGCAGTGCACTACTCTGCTTTCGTGGGCGAGATCAGTTTACCCACGAGCTCTTGGTCATTTTTGAGGTAAGGTGTTGAAGTGTGTGGGAGTATACTGACACTGCTTTCGTGGGTGTGTTTACCCACAAGCTCTTGGTCATTTTCTGGTCAGGTGTTGGAGTGTGTGGCAGTGTATTGACCATTTGGTACCCAATCTAACAAACTCCAATAGTGTCTCCCTGGGCCATTAGTACCTTATCCAACAAACTCCAACCAAATTCAGCAGGAGTATGCTATCCTTGGGGTACCTAAAATCCAACAACTTCCAACAAAACCTGGTGTTGGATTTTGTGATGTTGGGGAACATTAGAGGCAAATAAACACGACATGGTCCTCCCGTCTGTAAAGTGCATCCCCATCTAACAATGAACCAATCTGAAGTGATGCGAACATGGTGCAATTTGCTCGATATTATTGATAAAAAGACCTAAGATATCTCAAACATTACTCTGGTCTGGAGTTTCCATCCTAGCAGAGTCTCTGAAGAAACCTTCCCAAAGGGTCTACCTGTGCCACGAGGTCTTGCTGGAATTGTACCGTCATAGTACCGTTTATAATACGAGTAATGATAACAAACGACTCTGACTCGAGTAACGATAACAAACGACTCAGACTCGAGTAACGATAACAAACGACTCAGACTCGAGTAATGATAACAAACGACTCAGACTCGATTAACGATAACAAACGACTCTGACTCGAGTAATGATAACAAACGACTCGTACTCGAGTAATGATAACAAACGACTCGGACTCGAGTAATGATAACAAACGACTCGTACTCAAGTAATGATAACAAAGGACTCGGACTCGAGTAACGATAAAAATGACTCGGACTCGAGTAATGATAACAAACGACTCAGACTCGATTAACGATAAAAATGACCCGTACTCGAGTAACGATAACAAACGACTCGTACTCGAGTAATGATAACAAACGACTCGTACTCGAGTAATGATAACAAACGACTCGGACTCGAGTAATGATAACAAACGACTCGTACTCAAGTAATGATAACAAGGGACTCGGACTCGAGTAACGATAAAAATGACTCGGACTCGAGTAATGATAACAAACGACTCAGACTCGATTAACGATAAAAATGACCCGTACTCGAGTAACGATAACAAACGACTCGTACTCGAGTAATGATAACAAACGACTCGTACTCGAGTAATGATAACAAACGACTCGTACTCGAGTAACGATAACAAATGACTCGGACTCGAGTAACGATAACAAACGACTCAGACTCGAGTAACGATAACAAACGACTCGTACTCGAGTAACGATAACAAACGACTCGTACTCGAGTAATGATAACAAACGACTCAGACTCGAGTAACGATAACAAACATCTCAGACTCGAGTAACGATAACAAACGACTCGTACTCGAGTAACGATAACAAACGACTCGTACTCGAGTAACGATAACAAATGACTCAGACTCGAGTAACGATAACAAACGACTCGTACTCGAGTAATGATAACAAACGACTCATACTCGAGTAACGATAACAAATGACTCGTACTCGAGTAATGATAACAAACGACTCGGACTCGAGTAACGATAACAAACGACTCAGACTCGAGTAATGATAACAAACAACTCATACTCGAGTAACGATAACAAATGACTCGTACTCGAGTAATGATAACAAACGACTCGGACTCGAGTAATGATAACAAACGACTCAGACTCGAGTAATGATAACAAACGACTCATACTCGAGTAATGATAACAAACGACTCAGACTCGAGTAACGATAACAAATGACTCGTACTCGAGTAACGATAACAAACGACTCGGACTCGAGTAACGATAACAAACGACTCAGACTCGAGTAACGATAACAAACGACTCGTACTCGAGTAACGATAACAAACGACTCGTACTCGAGTAATGATAACAAACGACTCAGACTCGAGTAACGATAACAAACATCTCAGACTCGAGTAACGATAACAAACGACTCATACTCGAGTAACGATAACAAATGACTCGTACTCGAGTAATGATAACAAACGACTCGGACTCGAGTAACGATAACAAACGACTCGTACTCGAGTAACGATAACAAACGACTCAGACTCGAGTAACGATAACAAACGACTCAGACTCGAGTAACGATAACAAACGACTCAGACTCGATTAACGATAACAAACGACTCGTACTCGAGTAACGATAACAAACGACTCAGACTCGAGTAATGATAACAAACGACTCAGACTCGATTAACGATAACAAACGACTCAGACTCGAGTAATGATAACAAACGACTCGTACTCGAGTAATGATAACAAACGACTCATACTCGAGTAATGATAACAAAGGACTCGTACTCGAGTAATGATAACAAATGTCTCGTACTCGAGTAATGATAACAAACGACTCATACTCGAGTAACGATAACAAACGACTCGTACTCGAGTAATGATAACAAACGACTCAGACTCGAGTAATGATAACAAACGACTCAGACTCGAGTAACGATAACAAATGTCTCGTACTCGAGTAATGATAACAAATGTCTCGTACTCGAGTAATGATAACAAATGACTCAGACTCGAGTAACTATAACAAACGACTCGTACTCGATTAATGATAACAAACGACTCAGACTCGAGTAATGATAACAAACGACTCAGACTCGAGTAACGATAACAAACGACTTGTACTCGAGTAACGATAACAAATGACTCGGACTCGAGTAACGATAACAAACGACTCATACTCGAGTAAAGATATAACAAATGACTCAGACTCGAGTAAAGATATAACAAATGACTCAGACTCGAGTAACGATAACAAACGACTCGTCCTCGAGTAACGATAACAAATGACTCGGACTCGAGTAATGATAACAAATGACTCGGACTCGAGTAACGATAACAAACGACTCAGACTCGAGTAACGATAACAAACGACTCGTACTCGACTAACGATAACAAATGACTCATACTCGAGTAACGATAAAAAGGACTCGTACTCAAGTAATGATAACAAACGACTCTTACTCGAGTAAAGATATAACAAAGGAGACTGCTGGATTCCAACTATCATCGGTGTTTGTATACCTGATGAAAGCGCTGGGTCGTTCAAGGCCCATTACAACATATTTCCACAGATTTCCTTCTAATTTACACAGTTTGTAGATGGTCATGATAGAATCCTCATGTCGAAATCTTACGGTCTGGGATGCTCTACAGTACTTCTCGAGAAATCTTCACTCAGACATCGACAAATAGCTTATTACTCGCGAGTAATAAACTATTCCTTACATTACAGAACGATGCGAAAACCATGACGGTTTTTTGCCCGTTTCTACTTTCTCAGATTACCATTGAGCTAAAACCTTCGCAGGATTACTTTTTTGGAATGTTTAATGGTTTAACACATAAACTGTGACAATCTTTTGACCTTTACCAATGTTGTATAGGGCCTTTAAAAAATAGTAACTGTTCAATGTCTATGGTAACCGAAATACAAATTAGCGGGTCCGGTGTTGCGATTCTATAGCAGGACCTTTTTCAAAGGCGGAATATCTGGTAACTAAGTCTCCACCTGGAGGTTAATCATGTTTGGTCGGCTGATTAGCATCAGGGCTCTTGAATCACCTGCGATCTGTCCCGCATCGCAACGCCCGCTCGTGATGGATACAAAAGGGGTGCGCTGATAATTATACGGTCCGAGGACGGACCGCGTCGGCGAGGGGAGGTTGGCACGGGAGACGAGCGACGACCGGCCGGCCGGCCGTCGCAGCCACGGCACGCTGGAAGCGGCACACGGAGGGACTGGAGCGCGGGGCACGACGAGAGGGGTTTTAAGCGGCATTAAGGGGGGCAGGTGGCCCGCATCAGATTCTACTTAGCTGAGCGAAATGGGGATTCCTCGAGACCCGCTGGTCGTCCGGTTGGTGGCTGGTCTATAGTTTACTATAGCCTTAGATGGGAGGAGGAAATGTCCACACGTTTTGTTGTATTTTACGTTAGGTTTATTTTAGTGTCTGTGATAGCAGAGGTGCCATACAACATATTTGTGATCCTTTCATTAATGGTATTGGCATCTTCACCATGCGCCATCACTATTGCTACCATCATCATTATCACCACCATTATCACCACAATCGCCTTCATCGTCACCGTAGTCACCATCAGAACTATCCTGATACAATCTGCCTGAACAACGAGCACATCAACTAACATCTCAGGTGTGTCATCATGAACGCATCATGACCATAATCTTCACCTGCCTCATCCCCTCCTCCTTCTCCTCCCCTCCTCATTCTTTTCTTCCTCCTTATCCTCCTCCTCATACCCCCCTCTTCATCTTCTTCTCCCTACTCCTCCTACTCCTCCTTCTCCTCCTTCTCCTCCCCTCCTCTCCTCCCTCCTTCTCATCCTCCTCCCTTCCTCCTTTTCGTCCTCATCCTCATCCCCTCCTCCTCGTCCTCCTCCCCTCCTCTCCTCCCTCCTTCTCATCCCCCTCCCCTCCTCCTCCTCTTCCTCCTCATCCTCATCCTCTCCTCCTTCTCTTCCTCCTCCCCTCCTCTCCTCCCTCCTTCTCATCCTCCTCCCCTCCTCCTCCTCTTCCTCCTCCCCTCCTTTCCTCCCTCCTTCTCATCCTCATCCCCTCCTCCTCCTCTTCCTCCTCCTGCTCCTCTTCCTCCTCCTTCTCCTCCTCCCCTCCTCCTCCTCCTCTTTCTCCTCCTCCCATCCTTCTCCTGTTCCCCCTCCTCATCCCCCCTCATCCTCAACCTCCCCTTCTCCTCTTCCTCCCCCTCCCCTCCTTCCTCTCCTCCTCCTCCCCTCCTCCTCCTATTCTTCCTCCTCCTCTTCCTCCTCTACCTCCTCTAGCATTATTACTTCCCCCTTACCATCAGGCTCTTGCCACCTCCTAAACCAACTGGTAACATGTTCGATTCACAAGCGCGCATTCGAATTGAAAAAAAAGCATGCTGTGATATTGAAGAAGAAACAAATAGTTTTCATTCACCCCCTTAAAAAAGTGGATATCTTGATCTTCTCGGCCTGCCCTTCTCTGTCTCTCCCCTACGCTATCCCCCGGTCCCGCCCCTACTTGTCCCCTGGTCCGTCTGTCATCGCATTGTCATCGTATTCTTCTTAGTCAAGTTCTACTGTTACAAGAAAATAATTCCTGGCTCGAAGAGAAAGGCAGAGAGATAAATAGATAGAGAGAGATGGAGAAATACAGAGAGGAAAGAGAGAGGAGGGAGGGAGGGAGAGAGGCAGAGAGAGGGAGGGAGAGAGAGAGAGGGGGGAGGATGGGAGAGAGGGGGAGGGAGGGTAGAGAGATAGAGGGAGGGAGGGAGGGAGGGAGAGAGAGAGACAGAGAGAGGGAGGGAGAGAGAGAGGGAGGGAGAGAGAGAGAGAGGGGGGAGGATGGGAGAGAGGGGGAGGGAGGGTAGAGAGATAGAGGGAGGGAGGGAGGGAGGGAGAGAGATGGAGAAATACAGAGAGAAAAGAGAGAGGAGGGAGGGAGAGAGAGAGGCAGAGTGAGGGAGGGAGAGAGAGAGGGGGGGGGGTGAGAGAGAGGGGGAGGGAGGGTAGAGAGATAGAGGGAGACAGAGAAAAGAGAGAGAGATAGAGGAAGAGAGAGAGAGAGATACAGGGGAGAGAGAGAGAGGGGGGAGCGAGAGAAAAGAGAGAGAGATAGAGGAAGAGAGAGATACAGGGGGGAGAGAGAGAGAGGGGGAGCGAGAGAGAGGGGGGAGCGAGAGAAAGGGGAGGGAGAGAGAGAGGGAGAGGAGAGAGAGGAAAGAGAGAGAGCGAGAGAGCGAGCGAGAGACAAAGGTCACCGCCGTTCGTTATAACTAGCCGACAAGAACGCCCAGCCTTTGATCAAGCAGATTGCTCCGATAACAACCACAGTCTTATTAATGTAATTAAAACGTTGCGAGCGTGTCGCGATGCCGGTGAATTGCAGCGATTGTGTGGCGACAGTGACGTGAGGGAGTGAGAGAGAGAGAGAGAGAGGAGTGAGCGATCCACGGGTCTCTCCACATGTCACCCGCTGTGAGTGCCGCTAGATTTACGCGTATACAAATCCAATATAAACAAGCCCCATCCATCCATGCGACGATGCTGCCTCTCATTGTCGTCTTGTTTGACTTACACGATTTAAAATGTAATCTCAATGTTCCCCGTGCTCGTCATACTGCTCCACAAGATGTACATGTATTTTGCTAGAATTATCTTGTCTCGGCCTTCATGTGATACCCATGAGCATAATAGCGAACCATTCCTAACGATTTCATGAACGACACCTCCCCAACGAATTTTCATTTCATTTTATTTCATTTCATTTCATTTCGTTTAATTTCGTTTCATTTCGTTTCATTTCATTTCATTTCGTTAAATTTCGTTAAATTTCGTTTAATTTCGTTTCATTTCATTGCATTTCGTTTCATTTCATTTCATTTTGTTTCATTTTGTTTCGTTTCATTTCATTTCATTTCATTTCGTTTCATTTCGTTTCATTTCGTTTCATTTCATTTCATTTCATTTCGTTTCATTTCGTTTCATTTTGTTTCATTTTGTATCATTTCAATTAATTTCATTTCATTTCATTTCATTTCATTTCATTTCATTTCATTTCATTTCATTTCATTTCATTTCATTTCATTTCATTTCATTTCATTTCATTTCATCTCGTTTCATCTTATTTCATCTCATTTCATCTCATTTCATTTCATTTCATTTCATTTTGTTTCATTTTGTTTCATTTCATTTCATTTCATTTCATTTCGTTTCATTTCGTTTGATTTTGTTTCGTTTCATTTCGTTTCATTTCGTTTCATTTCATTTCATTTCATTTCATTTCATTTCATTTCATTTCATTTCATTTCATTTCATTTCGTTTCATTTCGTTTCATTTCGTTTCATTTTGTTTCATTCCTTTCCATTCCATTCCATTCCATACATCCCATTCCATTTCATTCCATTCCATACATCCCATTTCATTCCATTCCATACCATCCCATTCCATTCCATTTCATTATCATTTCATTTCATTTAAAGTAACAAGGGCGCCGTTTGTGAATTCAACTATATGTCACCTTGAAGTCCGCGTGAAGAGACCATTTTTAATCAAACTATTAACGTGAATAATTGCACCGCTAAGTCAAATGAATCAAATTCTTAATGGTTGATATCAACTGTCCTATTAACTCTCACGACACGGCAGCGTCTACCGTGCGTGGCGCCATTCATCTTCAAATTGATTATCCCTGGGGACATGCTTGACTGACCGGGGAGTCTCTCTGAACGATTCTTCTTCTTCTTCTTCTTCTTCTTGTTGTGGATGGTGTGGAGAGGACGGCACGATAACCCATCTCTTCGTTGTCTGCCCTTCCATCCAGCCAGCTCTAAATCGCCTTCATCAGCTTCTCTGTCGTCTTCTTCCAGACCTGACCTGATTTCGACATCTACTGGGCTCTAATACCACATGCTAAGCGTCGTAACCGGGAGGCTGTTCACGTAGCAAATTATTTAATCATTAGTTTCAAAAATGTTATCTACTGGTTATATCGTACTTGTAAATTTTCTGACCCTCTTCTCATCTGGATTCACCGTCTTCGCACAAAGATTCTTTTTGAATTCACCTTCTACCGTCAACGTTTCTCTGCAAATGGCCTCTAGACTCTATTTTCTTTCGTATCCTAGAGGATAATACGTTGACGTGGTTAACTTAATCTATCCTGTCTCTCTTCTGACAAATCTCTTTACTTACTTTTCCCTTGTGGACCTTTGTCGAATGAAAATTAAACCATCGTGACTTTCTTTCTTAGGAGTAGCAGCTCGCGTAAGCGAGACATGGTGTTATACCTCTGCTCCTGGAAAGATCTGTCGCATCACCGGTTTATTTTCGATTACTTTACTTTGACAACTTCCCATTAACTGACTATATTTTGTATTACAAAACATCTCTCATATATGTTTCGCTAATATACATATGATTTCTCTCCTTTGTTTATTGTTTAATTTTGTTTCATTTATTTAGTTGATTATTTTCAAGTCTTACTTGTAAATATTGTTTATTTTGGTTTGTTTTGTTTCGGTTATTTTCAAAAGATTGAAATAAAGTTCTCCTTTTGAAAAGTCAAAAAAAAGTCTTCTTCTTCTTCTTCTTCTTCTTCTTCTACTTCTTCTCCTTCTCCTTCTTCTTCAAGGGTTTTCGACATCCTTCTTGGTTTCTGCAGTTCATTTCCTCTTGTCAGAGTTTTTCCTGTCTCTACCATCCCTCTCCTCCTCCTCCTCCTCATCATGCTCCTCCTCCTCCTCCTCCTCCTCCTCCTCCTCCCCCACCTCCCACTTCAGCCTCTCCTCTTCTCCTCCTTCTTCTTCTTCTTCTTCTTCTTCTTCTTCTTCTTCTTCTTCTTCTTCTTCTTCTTCTTCTTCTTCTTCTTCTTCTCCTTCTTCTTCACCTTGGATCATTGCATTTAATCCGCCACTGTGTTCACGCGGCACAGAAGTCACACACACAAGGGCGTCTTTCCCGACCTCCTATACCTCTCCGCCGACACTTCGCAATGTCTTCAAGAAATGACGTTGCTGGAAATCTGATTAAGACGATGGACTCACAGACCGCGTCCCGCTAATTAATGTAATTGGAGGGTTTGCGGATGGACCGCCCCATTGTTTTTGTTTCTGTGGCTGTGAGCGCGTGTCCCCAGGATGCAATCCGATCGGAGGCTGTGTGAGGGAGGAGGGAGGGGTACACGGGCACGGGGCAAGTTTGAGGATCGGCCCTGCACAAATATACAAGACGTCTATCAAGACGCAGAACACGGTAGCCACGAAGACAGAGCATTGTCAGCCCGCTTGACGGCCCCCGCATTAAATTTAATTATATTGAGAAATGAAGGCAATCACTTTGGCGAGGCCGAGGGAGAGAGCAAAGGAACAGAGAGAAGGCGAATTGAAGCCCCCCATAAAAAGTAATCGAAATAGTATAGCTTTCAACCCGTAGTAATCAAGTCAGCAGGCCCTCCGTCACATTTTCACCGTTTTTGATTTAGTTTGCGGGTGATTGGTTTCGGGGAGGGGGGATAGGGTAGCTGTAGGTTATCTTGCCGGGGGAGCGAGCGGCGTGTCAATCCGCCGGGATGACAACTGCCACGGCCCGTCCATCTTCGGCGGAGATCATCGCAGGGCCCGGTATGTTATGGGTTCCATGCAGCCAGACAGGCCGACAGAAGGAAGGGGGAAAAAAAACAACAACACCCCAACAAATCACCTAATCGTGTCAATTTCATCAATTCCGACAGAGTTTGACTTTCCTCTGAAAATTGAGAGGCGAGTTGGTAGGGCTGGGGCAGAGGGTGCGTCGAGCTCGTCCTGCATGTGCTATCGGGCTTTGTAGGGTGAACTGGATGCGTTTGCGTCTCTATCCCTCTCTCGGTCTCGGTCTCTGTCTTTGTCTCTGTCTTTGTCTCTGTCCCTCCCTCTGTCTATGTCTCTGTTTCTGTCTCTGTCTCTGTCCCTGCCTCTGCATGTCCCTGCCTCTGTCCCTGCCTCTGTCCCTGCCTCTGTCCCTGCCTCTGCATGTCCCTGCCTCTGTCTCTGCCTCTGTCTCTGCCTCTGTCTCTGTTTCTCTCCCTGCCTCTGTCCTTGCCTCTGTCTCTGCCGCTATCCCTGCCTCTCTCCCTGCCTCTGTTCCTGCCTATGTCCCTGCCTCTGTCCCTGCCTCTGTTCCTGCCTCTGTCCCAGCCTCTGTCTCTGCCTCTGTACCTACCTCTATCCCTGCCTCTGTACCTGCCTCTGTCTCTGCCTATGTTCCTGCCTCTCTCCCTTCCTCTGTCTCTGCCTCTGTCTCTGCCTCTGTCCCTACCTCTATCCTTGCCTCTGTACCTGCCTCTGTCCCTGCCTCTGTCCCTGCCTCTGTCCCTGCCTCTGTCTCTGCCTCTGTCCCTGCCTCTGTCACTGTCTTGTCTCTCTCTGTGTATTTTGGTCCCTGTCCCCCGTCACTCCCCTTCCCCCCCCCCCCTCTCTCTCTCTCTCGACCTCTCTCTCCCCTCTCCCTGCCTTTTCTCTCTGTCTCTATAGATTATATGGTGTCGGCTGCAATGACTGAAATGGAGCCTTTTTATTGCTTGGTTCTGGAGGTAAGGTGTATACGAGGGGAGGTAGACTAGACACAGCTACGGATTTAGTTTAGGGCTGCGAATGGAGCGGGGCTGACTATTGACCGGGCTGACTATAGACCGGGCTGACTATAGACTGGGCTGACTATAGACCGGGCTGACTATTGACCGGGCTGACTATAGACCGGGCTGACTATAGACCGGGCTGACTATTGACCGGGCTGACTATAGACCGGGCTGACTATAGACCGGGCTGACTTTAGACCGGGCTGACTATAGACCGGGCTGACTATAGACCGGCCTGACTAGACCGGGCTGTCAGCGGTGTGCGGATTTGGGATCATTGGACATCATTCTCACGGGCCAACAAGATGAAGCGAAATAGACCAGCTCGGAGTCTAGCGAGTGATGTGACCACATAGAGGCCCGGCCCCGCTGGGATCAGGACAACTAAATCAGGCAATGTTGATTTCATAAAGCTTCTCGCCCTTTTCCTTATCAGGCTGTGAGGAGTTCACCGTCGGATGCAGCGATAGGCCCTAGCCTATATAGGCCTAGTATGAGTGTTGAGTTCCTTGGGAAAACTTAAAGGTACAGTTTACAGTCTGTTCACTTTGCAATTGTCAAGTTGGATAACTATCTGGGTCCATTTCAATAACCAGTCAGATTGTCAATACGAACCGTCATTCGTCAGATGAAACTGATCCGTCAGCCACTGATCGATGTATCGACTCACAATGCATCCGCCTACCGCCGCATAGGGAGGATACATAAGTCGATCCATCGGTCCATCGATCCATCGATCCATCGATCCATCGATCCATCGATCCATCGATCCATCGATCCATCGATCCATCGATCCATCGATCCATCGATCCATCGATCCATCGATTAGTCCACCATTTAGATAAAAAGATCGATAATTTCAAACACATAAATGAGTGAACTAAACCAATCGATCAACCAATCAATATGGATGAATGAAATCTGGCTATCAAATTTGCTAAACAAGTGTGGAGGTTCACCTCGCCTGTAAGTCTGTTTCGATTTCAGAACAAAACATGTAAATTTGTTGCCAACTGCTTACCAACCCATTGGACCTGTTGTAAAATCCAACATTGTATAGTTAGTGGCCTAACGTTTAGAGAAAGGTCCTGCTAGGATCGATTAGCTAAAAGTTGCGAAAAGTACACGCCCTTTGGAAGCTCTGAAATATTGAGAGCGGGTGTGGAACTTGCATTTCACCGTAGGAATCGAATGGTAGAGGAAGGTTTCATTTAGATTTTGTTTTTAAATTATTGGCAGTACGTTTGAATGGATCATTTGGCCACGTGGAGTGTTATAGACAGCCATGGGTAGGAGGACAGCTCAAAGGGAAAGTTGTGAGAAAGCTAGGCATCTTTATCGTAAGCGTGGCTGGACAGGCAAACATGTAGCCTATGGGCCGGGCGTGAAATCCACTCGACAGTCGAATGATTATCATTCAGGCGATCCGGTAGAGAGGGTTAGGGTTAGGGTTAGATTAGGAGGCATATAAGCGTCACGACGTATGACACTTAACCACCGTGGCTAAGCTATAAGTGCGCATGCGCGAAGCCAGGGTAAGTTGCTAAGGCCTCCCCATTCATTCATTCATTCATTCATTCATTCATTCATTTCTCAGGTAGTTACAGGCACAAGCACGAAACAACCCTAACCCTTATCCTATTCCTAACCCTAACAACCCTAATCCTGAACCTAACCCTAATCCTAATCCTAATCCTAACTCTATCAGTAACGCTAACCCAACCCGAACTCTAACTCTAACCGTAACCATAACCCTAACCGTAGCGCCCTAAGCCTAACCTACGCTGGTTTACAAAACACGTCCTTGTATAGTCCCCACACAATGACGGGGTACCAGCATGGGTCAACGACGGTGGTTAAGCGTCATATGTCGGTCCTGTTATATATCTCTAGATTAGAACCCCACTTTAGAGATTTTGAGATTTTATAATAATGTGAAAGAGTATACCATTAGCTTTCAAATGATATCAACATATAATATCCTCTAATACTCAAAATTTCCGAAAATACAAAAAAAAGAAAATTTATTTGTATTCGAATTGTGAAGTTACTTTAACTTCAGGCGTTGTTTACTCAAAAAGTGTTTTGGTGGGATATACCTTATGTCGTTGTGCCGGGTCAAATATTGATTTGTCCATCCACAATGGAGGATCCGCATGTCGTATACGCTAGGTGAGCGCGTCGCCAATACCCGAGTCTTACTCGGTGGTATATTGTGCACCGTGCCAAAATAATATATTACCGGATTGCCACCTCGCCTGCCGAAGAGAGGGATGTCGATAATGTGGCGAGCCAAAATAATGTGAACAATCCCGGGGCGTCTTTTGTCCGGATTCTATATAGGCTCGGCAAATCACATCGCGAGTCGAGCATCGCATATAAGTCGAGCGGGGTTCCTCCTATCATTCCCAGTCCCCGCCCTGCACCAGATTGAAAATGAAGGAGACAAAAAAAATTGCAAAGAGACCGTCTTGGGGCTGACGTGATAGACAACCGCTCAGGGGCCGGCGAACGGGCGCGACCTAAGAAAAAAAAAAAAAAGGACGAAAGAAGATCATCAAATTGAACCTCCGTGGGGCTCTCCGGGCTGCCCAGAACCACTCGACAAATCTTTCTTGGACCCGGAGGGGGAGGACAGGCGAAAGGTCGCAGTTACATGACCAAATTTAATCTGGGAAAACAGCGACATTTATTCGCACAGAGAGGAAAGAGAGGGGAGGGGAGACAGAAGCAGATATAGGAACAGGGACAGTGACACGGTCAGAGACAAGGACAGAGACAGGGACAGAGACCGAGACAGAGGCAGGGACAGAGACAAAAAAGAGATAGAAATGCAGAGACAAGCGCCTCTGAGGAAGACAGACAGTGAGACAGAGAGAAAGAGGTTACATGGAGAGAGACAGAGGAACAAATAGACAGAGGGACAGAGAAACAGAGAGACCGAGGGACAGAGGGACAGAGGGACAGAGAGACAGAGGGACATAGGGACAGATAGACCGAGGGAAAGATGGTTAGAGGGACAGATAGGCAAAGAGAGAGAGAGAGAGAGACAGAGGGACAGAGACACAGTGACACAGAGGGACTTGGGGACAGAGGGACAGATAGTCAGAGAGACAGAGAGACAGAGGGACAGACAGACAGAGGGACAGAGGGACAGGGGGACAGAGAGACAGAGAGACAGAGGGAAATAGGGTTAGAGGGATAGATAGGCAAAGAGACATAGAGACAGAGGGACAGAGACACAGTGACACAGAGGGACAGAGGGACAGAGGGACAGAGGGACAGAGACACAGTGACACAGAGGGACAGAGAGACAGAGGGACAGAGGGACAGAGGGACAGAGGGACAAGGGGACAGAGGGACAGAGAGACAGAGTGAAATAGGGTTAGAGGGATAGATAGGCAAAGAGACAGAGAGACAGAGGGACAGAGACACAGTGACACAGAGGGACAGAGGGACAGAGGGACAGAGACACAGTGACACAGAGGGACAGAGAGACAGAGGGACATAGGGACAGAGAGACAGAGGGAAAGA
>OX465112.1:3159016-3165799 GCA_949987565.1 Luidia sarsii
TTTCTCGGCTTAGTTTTTTCTGGAATCAGCGAAGGGTGTAATCTTCAAATGTCCCCCCCCCCAAATAAATCACTGGGTGTCAGAAAGTGCTCAGATTTCCACCCGAAACAAAAAACGACGAGAAAGCGAAGAGGAATTCGGCTTCTAATTTAATTAAACTACGAGGCTGTAGACACTGAGGTATATCAGGCTGATGTCTGTCTGTTTTCGGTGGCATTCAAATCAGATTCTTGTTTGATTATCTGAAGGAAATCAAGAGGTAAAATGTTTATAAGTCACGGAAATTTGGTCATGTAACACCTCTTACTAATTGAGCTCCACTGGATTCCGGTACAGTTCAGGATTAACTTCAAAATAATTATTGTACAAATAGGTCCAGTTTACCTTAACCAACTCATCACAAAGAAATCCTCTTCTCGATGCAGTAGTTCTAATGATTACACTCTCGTGGGTTAGCCTAACTCTTCTGTCCGAAGTTAGTCTTGGGGATCGTGCCTTCGTTAATGCTGCCCCTAGGCTTTGCAATGTCCTTCCTATTCACGGTAGTCTGGCAGTCTGACCACTTTTAAAGGCCGATACATCATTGGGAAGATCGGAAAACATCGATGTCCACAGATTGCCTTCATTCATATACTGTTTGTAGATGGTCATGATAGAATCCTCATGCTGAAATCTTACGGTGTGAGATGCTGTACTTTTCGAGAAATCTTCACTCAAACATCGATAAATAGTTTATTACGAAAAGTGTATCTGTAATAGACTATTTCTTACACTACAGTAAACTATTTTCGCACCGTTCTGTAAAATTAAGGAAGAAATAGTTTATTACTCGCGAGTAATCAACTATTTGTCGATGTTTGAGTGAAGATTTCGCGGGGAAATACAGCATCCCAAACCGTAAGATTTCAAAATAAGGATACTATCAAGGCTGTCATGGTTCACCTTCCTTGCTTGCGGGGCCGTATTGCGGCTGATTTAGAGACTAGCTCGGGAGGAGTTTTCTCGCACGTTATCACAGCAGTTTGCTTCTTAGATCTCGTCCTCATTTCGTCTCACTCATTAACCTCCAGAGCCACTTATTTTCCTAGAATTTACATCCACTTTGTAAGGTATGTTTTTCTGTTTTCCCTAGTCCTTTCTTGACCCCTTGGGAGTTCTTGGGGTAGTGTTTTCCGTGATTCTTAACCATCGACATTGAATTGTTTACATTACGTTACTTACTTGTACGTGTACATGTGTACATGCATATTTCCTTCTTGCTGACTGTGTCGTTTGAAGATTTATTAGGTGGCCCTTGATTAGCTACTCAGAAGTGATGTTTGCTAGGGTTTGATTATTCTTGTTGGATCATGTTGGTAAAGGAAATGTTGTTTGTTTGGCTCTTAATTAGTGGGACTACTTTTTTAGGGGTGTAGGCGTTGGAGGATTAGGTTTGGCAAGACCACGCACAGATCAGTGGCGGAGTGATATTTTTTCTGGGGTTGTTTGTAATTCGTCCTCAGCAAAGTCTCTTTCAAGGCGTTTGTTTTACTGGGTTAACTTCCTTTGAGAAGTTGTAAGTTTCCTTGCTAAGAAATTGCATGATTGTCTCTTGAAACGCGATTTGTCCATTGTGCATTGTCCTTATTAGTGTTTTATTTATCATTTCAGGTGTAAACGACACAGTTGTTGAATTTTTAATTTCATTAAGAGAGTAAACGGAAGCAACAAAAGTCAATTCGCTCGTCCTCCCTCTCTTTATTACAACAACGTGTAAAGCCTGGAGTTTTTTGAGCCCACAACAAAGGCTATCTACAATATATGTAAATTAGAAGGAAATCTGTGGACATCGATGTTCTCCGATATTCCCAATGTTGTATTGGATCTTTAAGGCAGACATTTTCTTTAAAAAAATGATTCGATAAGGTTTTTGTTTTAGTCTCTTCTGTTCATTGAGGAGAAGCCAACAATTCCGGCAGAGGTCAGCCAAGACTCAATGATTCTATACAAACCGATCACTGGACTATTAACGGTTTGATTGGTATTGGCTGGGCGGTGGATTGTAGATGGCGGAGATGGAGCCTCGTGTCCATGGGGACGAAAGACCCGATTCCCCCCGTCTCATCCACGGCGCGTGCCGCTGAATCTATTAGCATCGCATGACCGTCCGTGCTGGCTGGTTAAGCTGACCCGATCGGACTGGGAAGCTTACGGGCCCGCTGTTGTTTATCTCCGGCCTAGCTCCAACCACACCCCGGCGTCTTCTTGCCGATCGTTCCCCCGTGGTGTGCCGTGCGAAAAAATACCACAAGGCCCTCCGCCAAAAGTGTATACGGCTTTGAAATAACACACGGGTCTATGCAAAAACCCGCCTAGCCTTTGGCCGCAACCAATTCCCATAGACTCGTGTGTTATTGCAGGCCGTAGCCACAGGATTCGGGCACGGCAACATTGACTTTAGTGCTTGCGTTTCAAGTATACCTTCCAACTCGCACGTTTACGATTTTTCACATGTCTGATAGGTATGACGTGTTCACAAAAGGTGAAGCCAGTGAAGTTTCAATTGGCTTGGATGACTTGCATGAAGAGTTCAGTTCATGAACAACCGATTGGGGATTACGTTATCATGAATGCCAACATGTCGGCTAGCCCATCTCTAGCGCCCTCTCGCGGTAGATCCTTTACCTCAATGATGCAACTGGTACCCACGGCCTTCTTGGGCGGGTATTTCAAAACAATGAAGGGTGAGTTGCCCTCCGCTTTGACCTCGCACAGATGCCACGTGGCGGGACATCCATTTGAAAGGCAGTTCCATTCAAATAGATTCCGCTGGTGCAACAACATTTGGCAACCTTGCGGTATTCGCAGTGGCTGTTGTTACGGCAGTCGTCCGTGTGGTTGCCTGACTTGATTGTATTTCGTCAGCATTGCAGGCTGGTTGAACCAGTCTATTAGCTGATAGTCTGGTTCCAAGAGCTAAACATCCTGACAAATACTGTGAAGTCAGGGAACCACACGGACGACTGCCGTAACAACAGCCACTGCGTTCTGCATTTCACTGTTGTCTGTTGGCTGAGTTCGTACATAACAATAGCCAACGATACAGAGTGATAGCGGTTGACTGTACTCCTCACAAGAAGCAGTCAAAGTGTGGACAATCTACTCAGGAAATCCCCGAACTACTCTCAACAAAACCACTCCCAGCTCAGTTTGTGGAGTACAAACTGCAACACCGGTTGAAAGTCTATCATTCTGTCGGACTGGCCCAAGTCTTCACCGAATATCGGATGCCATTCTGCCAGTCAGCCCGTCATCTCCACACGTATCAGCGGCGACTTTAAACTATGAAGGGTGAGGGCGCCCTCCACGTTGACCTCGCACAGATGCCACGTGACGGAACATCCGTTTGAAAGCCAGTTCCAAAAAATATGTTTCCCCCCGCGTTTTTGATTTGCCGGCCAAAACGCGGATCGAGCCGTTGAGGCGGATTGATATCGGTAACACTGAGTGCACATGGCCTCCCACACATCCGCGTGACACGGCCGTGCGACGGTTGTTTGCCCAGCCAGATGACATCGTCATCAAGTGTTAACTGATTGCTACCAGGAAAAGAGGTTCTTGTTCTTCTTCCTTTTCTTTGGCACGTTCCGCCTCTCGCCCTCATTCCATTCCATTCCTTTCTCCCTCGATTGTCACACGAAGGCCAATATCATCTCGGGTTTCCTCGTCCGTCTCTCTCACCTAAAACTGTCCGCCTCGGCATCGTTTCCATTTCCCATCTCGTTTCGTCCGTCCGAGTTGCCGGCCATAGAGACCGGCCGTGGCGCATGCGCGCTGCCCACCTACGGTGGCCCCTGGAGGGCAACCCGATCTGAACGCGCAGCGCGGGCGGGCTTCCTTTACAGGGAAAAGTAATTACTTTTATGGTTCGACTTACCGTTTTAATCTCTTCAAATGGAGCATCGGTGTCGTTAATTCGAAAATATCGAGTTGTGGAAAGGAGAAAGTGCACGCGTCTTGGACAGGGCAGAAAGCTTTCACTCCTCTCCCCTCCCCTCTCTTTCTTCTTCTCTCCCTCCCTCCTCTTTCCCACCTCCCTCTCTTTTCCTCTATCTGTCTCTCTCTCTCTCTCTTTCTCTTTCTCCCCCCCTCCCTTCTCTCTCCTACCTCCCTCTCTCTCTCCCTCACTCCCCCTCTCCCCCTCTCTCTTCCTCCCCATCCCTCCCTTCTCTCTCCTACCTCCACCTCTCTCTCCCTCACTCCCCCTCTCACCCTCTCTCTTCATCTCCATCTCTCTCTTCTTCTCTCTGCCTCTCTCTCTCCCTCCCCCCTCTCTCTCTGTCTCTCTCCCTCTCTCTCCCTCTCTGTCTGTCTGTCTGTCTTTCTCTATCTCTCTCTCTCCCTCTCCCCTTCTCCCACAACCACCCCTCTCTCTCATATCCTCTCCTCCACTCTCTCTCTCTCTCTCTCTCTCTCTCTCTCTCTCTCTCTCTCTCTCTCCCTCTCTCTCTCTCTCTCTTTCTTTCTCTCTCTCTCTCCCCTTCTCCCCCAACCACCTCTCTCTCTCATATGCTCTCCTCCACTCTCTCTTTATTCCACGTTGGCTGAAGAAATGGAATTGTCGCGAGCGCTTCATGAAAAGAATGACATTTTTTTTCTCAGTTCGTCACAACATTTCCGTAAGTGTGTTTCTAGACAGGATGGAATTTCCGGCTGAATGAAGAGACCGCGGTGATATTCGATGGTGGGTCCCCCCCCCCACACTCTATACTTCCTTTAACCAGGCGAGAATGCCAGCTATCCATCTTGGCTATACTGTAGCCAATTTATAAGCCGGACCATGGAAAACAAATTGCTTCGCCTGAGGAAAAAAAAAATCCGATTCTCTTTCGCTCGTGAACGTCCCCGTCGCGTGGCGCGTATCCTAGGCGGCTGTGTGCCTGGTTGCGTGCGCGCGTGTGTGTATACAGACGTAGATGCCGCAGCGATATATGATACCTGCTCGTTATACCTACCCGCATAATCGTCCATTATTCATGTCCCGGTTTGCCGGGCAATCCGTCGACCGTGCACGGGGCGTCGCCAGTGCGGTTGACGGTCGACTTTCCCGGGGATCGCGAAGCCGGAGTCGGTCCCGGCGCGACACGGAGCCCCCCTATTAATCCTCTTTCTCGGCGCAAAATGGAATTCGTCGCGAGCAATCTGTGATCTACGCTCGATCAAAGGAAGTCAGACTGAAAAAAAAACACATTGATGTAGGCCTGATGTTAAAAACGTCGTTACCGTAAACCTTTTCAGGTGATATACAAAAATGTTGCAAACTGCATACTGCCCTTCTCTTTGATCTTTCCCCCTCTTCTCACTAATCCCTACCCTACTCCTTGCCCTTCCCTTTGATCTCACCCTACCAGCTTCACTCTTTGTCCTTTGTTTCTCATCCGTGTCCTATTCACTCTCTCCCCCTTCCTTCGTGTACTTGTCACTCTGCCTTTGAGAAAGGTCCTGCTAGGATCGAAACGTCAGGCCCACTAAATTTTAAGATAAACCTTTTCACTGTAAAAAAAAAAAAAAGGGGGGGGAAGAACAATATTAACCAACATGCTGACAAACGTTTGGCATTGTGGAAGGTTTGCGGTGACACCAAGTATAATGATTGTCTTCTCTTTCAAGATGTCTGCCCGTCATCTCCCAGCGACGGGCAGAGTACACACTACCCGAAACGTTAAAGTTACCGGGCTCTTTTCAGAGCCATACTTCTTGAAAGAGAAGACATAATTATACATGGTGTCACCGCAAATCTTCCACTAAGTTTTTACACCATGCAAACCTTATCAAACGTTCGACAACTAAAATGTGTAGATTGGTAACGATCTGGTTCAATATAATCTTCACTGCATGCTGGATTGTGCTGGCCCAAATCGATCTCAAATTGCCAACATTTTGTCATAAATAAAGTTATTGTCAGGCGAACAGATTTGTCCAGCACTTGTTTGGCCGGGGTGGGTTTTTTCGGAGTTCTTCTCAACCAACAATGTTTACCGGTAATTGTTGTGCTGACTTTGAAAAGAAATATGTCTTTTGTTATTAATGTACTTCTGAATATCGTTAAAAAGGATGCGTGGGTTCAAAATCTCTGCCCGTTCCTATGTTTCATTTCTATTTCATTCTTACTCGACAAAAATATCTGTATTCCTCGATTTTGGTTCAATGTTTGATAGCAACGAGGACCTTAGGTTATGTCCTTTTTGGGATGGCAGGAAAGTGAACGTGTTTGTGTATGACTATACTACGTTGTCCAAGCCACGGGCAAGACCAACAGTGCATGGGTGATGTACTTCGACAACACTGACTTGCCATCAATTGATCGCTCTCTCTCTCTCTCTCTCCCCCTCTCTCTCTCTCCCTCTGTCTGTTTCTATATCTGTGTCTCTCTGTCTCTCCCTCCCCCTCTCTCTGTCCTATATCTCTTTCCCCCTCTCTCTCTCCCCTTCTCTCTCTCCCTCTCTCTCCCTCCCTCTCTCTCCCTCCTTCTCTCTCCCTCGCTATCTCTCCCCCTCTCTCTCTCCCTCCATCTCTCTCCCCCTCCCTCTCTCTCTTTCCCCTCTCTCTCCCCCTCTCTCTCTCTCTCTCCCTCCCTCCCGCTCTCTCTCTCCCTCTCTCTCGCTCCCTCCCTCTCCCTCCATCTCTCTCTCTCCCCCTCTCTCTCTCTCCCTCCCTCTCTCCTCTCTCTCCATCTCTCTCCCCTCTCTCTCTCTTCCTCCCTCTCTCTCTCTCTCTCCCTCCCTCTCTCTCCCTCTCGCTCCC